>CM053266.1:64196447-64303552 GCA_028583415.1 Protea cynaroides | reverse complement strand
GGATTATTTATAATAACTTCATAAACCTCCCTTATATGTATCATCCGACTAAAATGGTCATATCTTCTTCATTTGATATCAGAATTGAGCAATTCTGGTCTCATTTCGAAGATAATTCTATGACCTATGCATCCATGCAAAATTATAACCCATGACCTTGCTGTGGACCCATTGAAAACTTTCTCAAATTCACAGACCCATTGAAAACTTCCTCAAATTCGCAGTCAAAAATCCAAACTTTTGATCATCTTTCTCCTTTTGTTGTCCACACGCCCGTAGGGCTTTGTTTAGCTGGGATGGCAAAAATGGGGTGCTTACAGATGGCAGATCCTTTGACGAAGGCTTGGGCCAATAGGAGTCTTTTGTTGTGCTTAGTCAATGGGAGATTTTGTTTATGTTTGATATTGTTTATCTATGCTTTTTTGTGTTGCTTGTGGTTTAATGAGCAATGATTATTAGTGATTATGGTTGTATTTGCTTTCAAATTTATTTCATTCCTAGTTTGAATTCTTGTTTATTTATTCGGTATATTAAAGACAAATAAGACAGTATTTAGCAAAAGACAAACAAGGCGGTATTTAGCCAAAGATAAATAAAGGTGGTAAGCCAAAGGGCAATATTAGTCCAAGGTGGAGGTGGTTTGCCTATGAGTTGGATAATATCAATGTTTTTTTTTTATCTATAAGGTTTTTAAGGTAACTCGATCGAAGGTAATTTGATCAAAGTTTTGGACTCGCATGGAAAATAATATTTCCATATATTATCTCAATGTGATTCATGTCGTTAAGTAAACCTTTGTTTGTAACTAAAAGAAAATTGTATGCCATCTATTAAGATGTATCTTCTATTCTTGTTCGACATTGGTAGGCTTGATAACTGAATCAAAGTATATGATGATTTGTTATGTGAATGGATTCCATGACTACACTATTCAATGATGGTTTTTTGTAATTAATCTAGTCCAAGTGGGAGAATGTTGGATAATAGTTTAATAGGCTTAATTAATTACCGGATCATTGAGTAGTGGGAATCCATGTCACTAGGTTGATTGGTTAAGTCTGGTTCGTCACATGCCAGAGATAGGCACAAAGGTTGCCAATCCTAATCAGTGTGGGACTGATTAAGGTTTGTGACAGTATTATAAATACTAAATCATGAGTTCTTACACCCTAGTTTCTTTTTCTCTCTCTGAACCCATAAGCATTGAGAAGGTGATGAATTTCCTCTTTGGACTGTAGAAGACTATGATTAAAGCTTCTAATCAAATGGCAAAAATCTTTCTCCAACGCATAGGTATGTCTTTACAATTGTAGGTTCCATTATATTTCCATTATAATCTAGATCTCTATATGGGTTTTTAAGGTTGAGATGAAACCCTAAGAATGCGAAAAGTCTAACACCCATTGGATTGGCACATAACGGGGAAAACCAAGAAAATGGCCGATTAGGAGTGCAAAGTTGGCTCTATTGGCCCGATCCTGCCCTAGCCTACCCTGAGTCTAAACAAGGCTTAGTTTGAGATACCCTGCCCTTGAGAGCGGGAATTTATATCACTAAGTCAAGACCGAACTAGGGTTAAGCCTTGCTCTATCTTCTTCTTCCTCTTTTTCTTTCTTTCTTCTTTTCTTCTTCTCCTCGCCCTGGCCTAGCTCTTGCATCTCTCTTCTCCCTTCCCATGGTTAGGGTCAATCAGGGTTACCCAACTTTGCCCTGAGGTCGGGTCAAGGTTGAATTTTTCAGGCCTTGAGTTAGGATATAATTTTAAGCCTAAACCCATTTAAGGGGACTCAAGATTGGGCTGGGGTTTAAAAAAGTTTGGTTCAACTCGACCCTATTACAGCATTAGGGTTGAGTACTTGACTTACCAGACAAATATAACCCACTCGTTTAAAGCCCCTCTAATAAAGTGAACCAAGTATAACTAAAGGGTAAGTCAGTTGTTACATTTAGCCTTGTAACAACCCAATGAGTGTGCATTAAAGGGAATCATCATGGTAACCTCAATATATAGAAGGTTGTTTGGTATTTCATTTGGGGATTAATGTAAGTCTAATAGTGACAAGACCCTTGTTACAAGTTCTTGTTACAAGGATTTCTCAGAACTAAAGTATATAGAGTGGCCATGCACGTTCATATGCCAACCAATGCAGGAGATTGGATGCCATAACCAATCGTTAAAGTCCACTTGTAAAGCCATGTCTTATGGTGAGTTATAGTCATCATAATCAGATATGTGAGCTCTAAGGTTCTCTTTGGTTTCATTTTTTACATATTTCTATTTTTGTAGGTGTTTTTTGTAGGTGTTTAGTATCATTTTGGGTGTTGTTTATGAAAAGAAAAAAAAACACCAATAATCAAAAAGAGGCAGCCAAAAATATTTTATGCTTGTTTTTGCGTAAGACTTTAATGAACACGTGTTTTAAGTGATGGTAAAATGGTAAAACCAATATTTTTTATAACTTAGCTTCTCATCCACTCCTCTTTTTCTCCCTCTTTGTTTCAAAGATTCGGCCACTATAAAATGTTTTTTTTTCTTCAAACACCTGTAAGGGTTTCCAAATTTCAAGTCGATCGGAGAATTAGATCACTAGATATCAAGATTTGAAAATTTTCGCAACTTGAAGAAATTCAACTATTGTTCTTGATTTTGGCCAACTCAATTGTATTTTTCTTGCTGTTCAACCTCCGATCTAATCCGTTGGATGTCAATACAGGAAAAAAAATGTAAGGGTATCCAAATTTTAGATCGATCGGATAATGGGATCATAAAATATCAATGCTTAAAAAATTCTGCAACTTGAAGAAATTCAACTCTTATTCTTGATTCTGGCCACCTAAGTTGTACTTTTCCAGCCGTCCAACCTTCGATCAAATCCATTGGATGTCAATGCCAGGAAAAAAAATAATAAGGGTGTCCAAATTTTATGTCGATCGGATAAGGGGATCGCAAGATATCATGGCTTGAAAATTTTGTAACTTGAAGAAACAAAAACACATTTTTATTTTTAATGGAATACCAAACTTATTTCTTATTCTATAATGTATGATGCATAGTAGTTGCCAAACAACATTTTATATTTTTTTTTTTTTATCAAAGATACTTTTTGATAAATAGGTTAAAAAAAGAGCCTAAATTATTCCATTAATGAATTGAAAACTTATCCAAAAAAAAAATGTGTTTTTGTTTCTTTGAGTTGTAAAATTTTCAAACCATGATATCATGTGATCATCTTATGTGATCAACTTGAAATTTAGACATCTTTATCATTTTTTTGACATCCAACGGATCCAACATGCAGTTAGATGATCGGCATAGTACAACCGAGGTGGCCAAATCCAAGGACAAAAGTTGGATTTCTTCAAGATGCAAAATTTTCTAAGCATTGGCATCTTATGAATCCCCTATCTGATTGACCTAAAATTTGAACACCTTTAATTACCACTTTTTTCTGGCCTTGACATCTAATGGATTTAATTGGAGTTTGGACACCTAGAAAAGTACATATAAGGTGGCCGAAACCAAAAACAAGAGTTGGATTTCTTCGAGTTGTTGAATTTTTTAAATCTTAATATCTAATGATCCCCTTCTTCGATCGACTTGAAATTTGGAAACTCTTACCGTTTTTTGTTATACTTGACATTTAACAAAACAGACCAGAGTTTGGATTGCAAGAAAAAATGTTTTTATGGTATCTGAATTTGTGAAACAAAGAGGGAGAAAGTGCAAAGAACGGAAGAGAAGGAGAAAGACGTAGATGAGAAGCTAATGTTATAAAATAAAAAAAAAATATTGATTTTACCATATTACCTTTTTTTATTTTTATTTTTGGACTGTTCTCAATTTTTCTTTTGGAAACAATACTCAAAAATAATCCAACCATTTACAAAAGCAAAAGCATTCCAAACAAAAAATAAAAGATAAAAAAAAAATGAAAGCAATTAAAGAGACCCAAAGATTTTTCTTCCAAAATAGAGTTTTGGATTTTAACGATTATGATGCGTCACTTATAAGGTAAGATTCCAATTGTAATTAAAAGAAAGTGATTATTTATTGTTTAAATTCATTAAAATGTTCTTTCTCTCTCTGTCTCTCTCTGTCTCTCTCTCTCTATTTTCTTATGTTTGAGAATATTCCTTATTTCTTTTCTATTTCTTGATTAAGATCGCCCCTTACAACACTAAAGAGGTAAAGAGAGACTTATGAAAAAACAGAATAAGACAAAAATTGTTGCAATAAAGGATGGGTGAAAAAGATGATTCTTGTAACCCAAAAACTTTCTTCGTTATCCTGCCCATGCATGCACTCTCCCAAACTGTGAAAGTTTGAATCTCAGATTCTCTCCATAAGTCTGTAACTAATTATTTTTTCCCGGATTTAACCTTAAATGTGAAGAACATCATTGAATAATGTAAAGAATATCGTTTGCATTTAGGCTCCGTAAAATTGTACGAGAAAGTCGAAGTTCATTTTCTTTTTCCTTTAGATATTACTATTTTTACCTTTCGGAAATAAACATTAAAAAAAAATTAAAAATAAAACGTTACACATAAAATTTCACGAGCCTTAGAAAAAAGGTCCCAAAATGCGAGTATGGGAAATTTTTCCCAAGCCCTCCCACGTAATGAGCTGTCTCTTTTGATAAATGATTTATTGAATAATTCTCACTCCCACCTTCTCATTGGTCCAATCTTCAACGTCAGTGTTGTTGGAAACACTATAAGCTATTCTGATATTAAGATTCAATATAAATGAAATTTTTGGAAGCCGACCTTTGATTTCCTTGGACCACCCATGTTCCATAGAAAGAAATTGTTATATCTTTCCTCCACTGAGAAAGGTAAGCTCCCAGATATCTGTAATTATGATCTGTTCACCTGAACCAAGGGGTCTTTCTATGGAAATCTCCATGAATAATCATCATTTTTTAATGGTTTCACTGCTTCTCACAACATGCCCTTTCTTTAGACAGGCAAAACCTAAAAGTTATAGGCCATTTCCATGCAACCATGCACCCTCACTAGAAAAATTAAGAGATTAATTATACCTTCTTTTTAAAGATCTTTTATGCTAGTGCAGTTTTTTGGTTCACGGTCCACCTATAAAAAATCAGGTCCACCAACACCATCATTAATCATTTTTCATTGGTTGAATGAAGAATATACCAGTTCTTTAAATATCTTTTATACTAGTGCAGTTTGTAGTTCATGATCCAAAAAGAAATCAGGTCCACCAACATGAAATTTATAAGATGACAAATGTAAAGTTTACATTGGTCCTTTTTCAATTGAACTAACCCTAATATGAATGCCAAACAAGCATGCATGCCCCCTACTAGAAAAATTAATTAGGTGATTAATTTAGAGTTTACCACCTTTAAATATATTTTTATTCTAGGGTAGGTTTTGACTCATGATCCATTAAAAAATAAGGTCCACCAACAAAAAAAAAAAAAAAAAAAAAAAAATTACATTCGCGTCGTTGTTGTTTTCATTGGTTGAACTAACTCTATATTGATAGCCAAACAGACAATGCACCCTACTAAAAGAATTAGACGATTAATTAAGATCGTACGACTTTTTAAAGACTTTTTATGCTAGTGCAGTTGGTTCGCACTTTTGCCGTCCATAAAAGAATCATGTTCAACAACAAGAAACTTGCAGGATGAATAAATTTATATTTGCATTTATCGTTTTTCATTGGATGAATTATTTACTCTAATATGATAACAAAGGAAGCATGAACCCTACTAAAAGAATTAAACGATTAATTAATAATTTACCTCCTTTTTAATGATATTTTATGTTAGTTTAGCTATTGGTTTATAATCCAAAAAAAAAAAAAAATCAGGTCCACCAACAATTTAAATCTCTTGCAAATGAAAAACATTTCAAACCCATGTCGGTTCAAAACTCATTCATGTCCTCGAATCTCCTTTCAATTGGTGCACCAAATTCAACCTGACTTCTTTTTTTCTACCCAAAAACAAAAAAAAATCAACTGACCTGATCCAATAACACATCAATCCAACAACATTTAATTATTTCAATACCACTGAAATAATGGTGGGCCCACGTTGGTTCGTTTCGGTCTGGCTTTTGTCCAATTCAAAATTGGTTTTTATTTTGTACCGTAAATTCAATACCAGACCTTTAAAAAAAAAAAACCAGTTCAGATCAGTTGCGTTTTTGGTTTTTTACAGAAACCAAAAAAAAAATAAAAATGGATGAGTGACCTTTTGGGATTTTAATCCTCTCATGCTCTCATTTTGGCATGAGGAACATTTTGTGACTGTAGTTACTGTGTGCACGTACCAATGTATTAGTATACACGCAGAGTGAATGATGGCCACTGGATTTTCCTCATACCAATATAAAGGCATGAGAGGATTTGAATCGGACCTTTGGGTCGTCCACGTCATCATTGCAACAGTAGATGAGTTTCCCGTGTGGGTGCAGTCTAGGAATATATCATTCTAGATCACGAGTATTTTTCATGGACTCCACCATTGTTTATATCTGGTGGTTTCTATACCCGTAGCCGTAGGGGTGTCAACGGATCGGTTTGGGTCGGTTTCAGCCCAGATCAAATTGGTGTTAGGCTTTATAAGGCCTGACCGAAACATGTTCATTAAGGTGTTCGGGTTGGGTGGGCAGCACTATTCATATTAACTAATAGGCTGGTCTAGTGTTGATTTGTTATCGGGCTAACTTCGTTCTGGTTTAGATTTGGGTCTATTTACTAGCCTGGTAAGGGATGCCATCTTTTTTCGGTACTGATAGGGTTGACTACTATATGTCCAAAACCTGACATTCGGTTTAATTAAAACTAGGATGAAGTTCGGCTCAGGTTTAGTCAATCTACCTTAACGATTTGGTTTTAGGCTAGCCCAAATCAGACCAGGACTGAGAAGTATTATAACAAGCTAACCTGAAACATGTCCACTAGGGGTATCAATGGTTTGGTTCAGGCTGGTTTCAATCTAGGCCAAATCAGTGTTGAACTTTATAGGACCTAACCAAAATATGTCTATTAAGAGGTTCAGGCTAGGTGGCCTGCACTATACACATATACTAACGGACCAGTCCGGTTTTGAGTTGTTATTGGGCTTAGCTTATTGGGCCGGTTCAGGCCGGTTTGGATTGAAAGCCTAGTAAGAAATCCGTTAAGACCATCCAAAAGATTGAAGTAGTGAAGTTAGGATTTAGTATTTTGTCTAAATCAGTTTGGCCTAAGCCATTGTCGATTTCGGGTTTATTGGTTCTCTTTTTCGGATTGGTTTCGGACTAGCCTAGACCAAACCGAGACTAAGACCGATAGGATATGCCATACCTAAACCTAAAACATGTCCAGCAACAGTTCGGTCCAAGTCGAGTTCGAGTTAATTTAAACCAACTCGGTCCGAACTTTCGGTTAAGTCCCAAAATTGACAATCCTAATGCATGTCCACTATCAATTATTCAAATCAGTTTTGGATTAATTCGGGTGAGATTGATCTAGGTTAGTGGTTTAATCCCAAAATAGAAACCTTTAGTTATGGATGTTGATGGAGCTTTATGAAGAGTACATGTACGTAGAGAAGAACCAACCTCAGAATATACTGATATTCCATTCCACTATCTATTGTCCTCGAATACCAGTGGTGACATGTCAACCCAAATCAACAAAAGCCAATACGCCTGATGGTGGTGGGTCCTATAATCACGAGGTAAAGATTTGGATATTCCTTGTCAACATCTTCTAACACATGTCAAGTCCTCATTGGATATTTCGTTTTCCAACTTATAATTGGAGGATGAAAACAAAAGTTAGAGCCCAAATTCCCTTCATATCTAATTTATAAAAGAATATTCTTTTTCTGTCTTTCTTCCAAATATATATTATCTAATTAAAATAAATAAACTAAATTAAAATATGAGATATTTCAAAGCCTGTATTGAAAAAAATAAAATAAAATAAAATAAAATAAAGCGTGATAAGCTAGCTACCTTTTTATTGAGGCGAATATCTCTTTTTTCTTTCTAACCTTTTCCCACTTTTTTTTTTTAATATGATTTATAAATAAAAGAAATTAAAAAAACTCTTAATGGAGAAGTGGTGCCGCCGCTGAGATTCTTTGGTAGAAAAGTTCTAAAGAAAAGTCCTAAGATCATATAGGATACGTGTCATTATAGCATTGGATCATAATACATACAATGGTGGGTCCTCATAATATTTTTATTCCCTTTTTGGATAAAAGATTTACTAGATCATGTGGGGGGAAATTCTCGCCAAACCGTTCAAGGAGAATCTCGAGCTCGCATTTTTCATGAATATGCAATAAGATTGTTTTGAATCATTTCTCTTTTATTTTAATTTTTATCAAAAAATAATATTAAATTATTTGATGGGGAGTGATGGGGAGGTTGATGAAACGAGGTTAATGGGTTTCAACTATATTCTCTGTTTATTGGAAGGAAATCTATGTTTCGTGTTTGTCTATATACGACAATGTTACTTAAGGCATACGTACAAACGATTACTATCATCTATTTAAAACACATTTCATTTAAAGTATAGATCATCTGCCCGTATGCTTCATTGAATTCTATCACCGTTCACATCGAATGGACTTAAAATTTTGTGAAGGGAAGGAAATGTCATAAGCTTAAGTTTGTTTTTATGGACAGGAAAGAGGAGACAAAACTGGTTTCTATGGTAGGTTTTGATGTCACAGTCTTTGTGCAAGTGGAGAATCAGAGAGAGAGAGAGAGAGAGAACCATATGCTCTCTTTCCATAACGTTTGGTTGGCGTTTTATCCCGTTTATTTATTGTCTGTTCTCTCTCTCTCTCTCTCTTCCATGCTGTAATTGCTTCGTCTTTCTTATGATCTTATCCATAGATCTCTAATTACGATTTAGCTGGTATTACAAATCAACATTCTCCTCTTGTGGCAGGGTTTTTGTAGGAAATCCATTTCACAAGGAATCCTACGTACTTGGCTAAGAATGGAAACTGAACAAAGTTCCTTCTTTGGATCTTATTGTTATAATGGAAACTGGTCTGCCTGACCAGAAAATCTTTTGCCATTATTTTTCCATTTGAGGTTTTGATGGGAACCCATTTCACTCAGAATTCTATATCTTTACCAAAGAAAAGAAACTGACTTTGAGGGCTGCTCTTATATGATCCAGTTCTTCAAACTTGACAGCCATTGATAACAGAAACCTAATCTGAACTGGTTCACCACCATTTAAGGAAAGTAACTAACTAAAATGAACGATGATCACTAATATCAAAGGAAGCCCTAATCTGAACATTTTGTAATGTGTTTGTTTAGTTTCTATCTAAAAAGTTCTAACTAGTAAGTGGAGGGATTCTCATACATATATATATATATATATATATATATATATATATATATATATATATATATATATATATATATATATATGATAACCAAAGTTCTAGTCTCTAATCAATCTGGGACTATCCCAACATTCCCCTCTCGTGCTGGCCTTCTTTTAGGTAGCATGCAGATGGCATGTAGTCTCTTTTTTGGGTGATCGTATAAAGTGAACCTAAAACTCTAATATCATATTAAGTTTTCATCTCAAAAGTTCGAATTAATAAGTAGAGGGACTCTCATATATATAATGGAACCAAGGTTTAAATCTCTAAGTAATGTGGCACTGTTTCCCACAGTGTTCCTATCAAATATATTTCCCTTTCTATGATTTTGTTCAGACAAGGATCCTTATGCAAAGCTATAATGAAAGGTATGCCATGAGATAGGGACCCATACAATTGGCCAACTGTACCTTGTTATTCTCCTTGTCAACCTAATTCAGTACAATGTACTCCAGCATCTCCTTCTCTTTCCCATCTATGCCTTATTTATCAAGTTGCCCCTAATACCCCTGGTAGGCACAAGTATCAAAAAACTAATGAAATGACAATTAGACATCATTGAATATACTCATCATACACAAGGGGATGCTTCCGTCATTCTAGCTTAAGTCAAGGGTAGAAACGTCGTGCGAGACCCACTAAACACTATTTACTATAAATAAGCCCAAAAGACAAGGTTCTCTCAATTCACATTTATTACTTTTGTCCATTTCCCACTTTTGGCTTTGACATCTTATACCTAAAATCCCTCTCTTGCCCCATTCCACTTATATATCTAATCAGCTATCCAACACATTTATCTATTCTCAAGATTCTTGATTTAAGCATCGGAGTAATTTTAGGGTTATAAGCCCGACTTCCCCTGTCCTGTCTTGTCGTTTGCAAGTCTTCTCAACATCATAGACATCAGTGTGGAATATAGACGCAACAACTCCTATGTTTGAATTTTCCATCTTAACCCTTGTCTTGCCTACCATGTCAAGGCCTCCTTGGTACAAGCTGGTGTCATTGAGAGCAAAGACTACCCTTTCTTTGGGTTGGTGGGTGCAATGTGACACACAGAAGAAATCACGCTTGGGAGAGAAACCGAGCGGCTTGCGGCACATTCAACGGGCACCTTTTTGGGAAAATGGAAATCTCTATCATCACACATGGGCCAGCCCAGACAGAAGCAATCAGCTGACCAAAATAGGAAAGAGTAAATGAAGTAAGGGCCAACCTAAAGGGTTATTCCTTATCAGAAAATAGGTCATCTCAGGGAGCCGCCGATCAGCGCTTGAAAGTTGTAGTGTGCTAGCGTGTGCTTTCATTTTCTCGTTTGTTGGCTTCGCTGAATTGGTGTCATTGGTGTCATAGGGATTGACAATGGAGGCAAAAACTACCCCTCCCCCTCTTCCATTCCAATTAACAAAGTTTTCATCCCACCCCTAATAAAAAAGTTATCAATAATATCCCTTATTTATGAATTTTCCATTCTACGCCTATTTTTGCCAACAATGTCAAAGAGGCCTTGACACAAATTAGTGTTATAGAAAGGAGATCCAGGACTGGGATTCCGATGTCATAGAGATTGACACCACATGCAAAAATCCCCTCACCGTATTTACGAAGTTACCCATAATATCCTTGTTATGAATTTCCTATTTTTTTCTATTTTACCCTCTATTCTGTCTGCAATGTGAAAGCCTTTTTTTGCACAAACCGGATTCAGAGGGACATACCCTTTTCCTTTACGAAGTGGTGAGAAACTGTTGGACTGGAGATAGCCACATAGGTTCCAACTTTTTGATGGGATTTTTGGCACTATAATTATTCTGAGCTTCACTCTTAAATGTTCCTTAGCACAACCAATGATTCCCGGCACAATGATTATGTTTTACGTTGAGGACAGGATGGGCCTTTTCAAACACTTTTGATGACGTTAGACCTTCCTTATGTATAGGAGCATTAATAATAAACAAACAGGGAAATTAAAGGTAAGGTTCCTACAATGCAAAAATTGATGTTTTGGGTGTCTCAGCACACAGAGAGGCCTTATACATCTTCTGAAAGATACCAATTGTTAGAATACAAATCAATCATCATATTTTGAAATTTCCAAACTTTTGATTTAAGCCATGTAATTCATGTAGTATTTTAAATCAAAGCAAATAAACTGGTTTATATGATCTAATATCAGATCATCAGAAACTTTTAAAAGATTTTAATTGAAGGGATGTGATTCGATCATCATCTTTTAGCCTTTTGAAACAATTGAGTTAGATCATAATCATTCATTTTGTATTTTAAATCGTGATGAACATAGTGACACATACTATGAGAAACATATAAAAGATTCTAATTAGGAAAATAGAATTCAACCACTATGTTTTAGGTTTTATAAACTTTTTATTTGGATCAAGGTTGCTAATTTTAGTAACGTACATATTCTCTTTTTAGTTTGAAATTTGATAAATGAGATAGGTGTAAGTGATCATATTGCTTCTCAAGATCTTCCATGAAAACCAAATTTGTGTTTTTCCTTTTATCCTTAAATCAATAGTCCTCTAAATTATATTCATTTGTTTTGGATACGCAGATCCAAACTAGGTTATGTGGTAACAAAGTTTGCCATGTGATTGAAGCAATTAAATTAATAACATTTTCAAAAATTAATTTGATCTCCAATAATGAATGGGGATAAAAAAAATTAATAATAATAAATAAAATGTAGTTCAAATGGATGACTGCTAGCCAACAAAAAATTGGTAAGTATGTGGTTAATCCAAAGGATCTCTTAACCCTCCAACTTCTTAATGACCTCTTCATCTCTCTCTATTGGTCAAAGGAATTTTAGTTATGTAAATGTTTAGGTAAGTTTGTAGGATAGGTTATTAAAAGTGGAAAAAAAAAAAATTTGTATTTGTATGCGTACTGAGTGAACTTCAGCTGTTAAATCATGGCTGGAGTCCCTTCAATGACCAGAGAAGATCCGAATACATAAAAAGCTAGCTTTGGGAGACAAAAAGGTGTATCCAACCAACATATTGATTTGAAATCCTTACCATCTCTTACCACCAAAACAAGTTTCTCTACATGGATGAGTAATATGGCAATTCCAACCTTTGGACATCCATAAGGAAGTCTGCAATGGCTATTGCTGAAATTTCATATTCAAATTCAATCATAACACTTGCCAATTTCAAGGAATCTTGTAGTCTACTTGTCTAAAAAATTGCAACCACTAGGTAGAACTAGGTATCTCTCCATAAATTTTGTGGTGGGTTTTCCATTTTTCGATGGACATTAAGAAATGGGAGCGGGTTCCTTATATGTTGGTAGTGTCGGGGAAACTCCCACACCATAGCAGTCACAATGTGGGGAATGGTTTTGCCAATATGGGCCCATATGATAAGAAAAGAGAATGCCAATGCAAACCCACATGTTGAAGATATCCTCACAGTATTGATATGGGGATCTTTTTACCTTTAAAAAAGCTTAATGAAGAAAGATGGGGAAGAAAAAAAAAAATAGATTGTATTCTTGATTTGATTATTGAAGCCAACAACATCAAATTTGGAATTTTCCTGTTGAAACTTGGCTAAGTCGCTAACTGTATATCTTAAATAGTATACCTTTCATCCCCAATATATATTTAATTATTTGTTTCTCACAAAGAATAAAGATAAATGACATGAAGTCATTCTTTTTTATTAGCCCCACAATTAGTGGGATATGAAAAATGTGTACAACACTACAAATAGTTCCTCAAAATGCATGGTGTTTGCAGTCTTCTGCTTTTTTTCTTTTTGGATTTTTTGTCCATGGTTTAGACTTTAGATCATCACTAGCTTGTACAAATATATCACCCACAAATTGAATTAAAATTAAAATAAATATTTGGTGGATGAACTAAATTGGACACTAAAAATATCCTATCTTCTTATCTCTATTGCTTCTACCCCACAAAAAATAAATATAAGGCTGCCCATAAATATTAATACATAGAGAGAGAGAGAAAATATTTGGAAGTTAGCTGCAGAACAATAGCTCATTGGTTAGAGAAGGTGGTAAATGGTTTGGATTTGGAAAGGGGAGGGAGAGAGGGAGACAGGCGCTTCCTGGATTTCTGTTGGCATCCATCCTCGGTTTGTGGCGTTAGGAGGATGGCGTTTGGTTTCTTCTGCCAAATGGGTTCTCTCTCTCTCTCTCATATTCCTGTTTTGAAGTGATCCACATCACTGCCTTTTGGTTGAGTGGAGGACGCATCAAGGCTCCCGGGCTTCCTCTCCTTCATTCCTTTCCTTATTTCGTCATTCGTCTCAGTTAGCCCTTCTTCCACCTCAGACATGACGTGCTTCATTGTTTCCACATACATTATTCCCCTAACCCTAACAAAATTATTTTATTTTTTGAATTATTCAGATAAAAAAATTCATCTTCAACTCTTCCTAACCGTTAGAATAGAATATTACATGACGGTAGTAGCTTCAGATCTCCATGCTTGTCTGGCAGCATCATAGTCCTAGATATGGAGGGCTGAGATGAGCAGAGTAGCATAGAAAAGGTTGAAATGAGTCGGGTTGGCACTCTGAGTATAGCCCAATCATGTAGGGGATTCCCCTGCTTCTGTCTCTGTCGTCCCTAGCTAGCTAGCAAGCAATCTTCCCCAGGTTCTGTTTCATTTCTCATCCCTCTGATTCTTTCAGGTTTTAAGTGTTTTAAGCATCATGGAGCTGAACGCGCTGTTTAAGCACCAATCTCTTCTTTATTGATAAGGAGAGATGAAAAAAGGAGGAAAAAAAGAGATACAAGTAACGATCTTTTCAAGGTGGTGGGGTTTGAGGTGGACCCCATTTGACATGGTTCCAAAGCCTTTTTGGCACCTACAAATACCCACCCCCCCTCCCTTCTCTTGTTATCCGCCACTGCCTCCTCAAACACCTTAGTATTCATCATCATCATCAACATCATCTTCCTCTCTTTCTGTCAAGAACCCACTCTTGCTCTTCTCCTTCTTCTTGTGGGTTGTTTAAGGTAAACAAAATTTCTCTTTTTTTTTTTTTATTTAATTATGCTCTTCTTAAAAAATCTGGTCTAGCTTTACAGTTTCTTGCTTCAGTGGTTTTTGGGCTTCTCTCATTTTTTTCTGCTGGTAATCTGCAGAGATGTCAACTTCAGCTTGTGTCAGTGGTAGTACCAGAGGATTACTGATGAGAATGGAAGAAGAGGTAAAGGTCAGTGAGCGGCAAGGGATCGGATCCATCTTAGGATCCGAACCCGACGGACCCAAGACGACTGCATCCCTACGGAGGACCCCCTCTACAGATATGTCCTCCAAGAAATGGTTGGGTCGTCATGGGTTAACCCTTTCCTTTGAATCCTTCCCTGTTCTCTCCTCTGTACCCTCTGTACCCTCTTCTTCTTCTTGGTCGTCATCTTCAGAAGGAGAAGAAGATGAAGAGAAGGAAGATCTCGAACGACCTGAGCTCTCTGATGTCTGGGGCTCGATTCTGTCCAAAAAGGTTGAGGACTCATCGAAAGCCTCGTCAGCACTCTACATTCCTCCACCTGTGAAAAGATCAAAGAGCTCGTTGAGTCAGAAGAGCCTCGAGGTCTGCACTGAGAGTCTTGGTTCCGAGACTGGCTGTGATGGCTTCTCCTTCTGCCCATCATCAGAAACAGAGGAAGAACAGAGTATCAAAGAAACAGAGGAAGTGACATCAGAAGTTGTTGCTATAGCAGAAGACAAGACAGAAATTAAAGCCTCAAACTATTCTGCAACCAAGAAATCATTTTCTCGATCAATCCCTCCACCATTACCATCTCTTTCTCTACGAGAAGGACCTGGGTTCCTCATGCGCTCCCATCGCAGAGACGGTCGTTTGGTTCTTGAAGCTGTTCCTGTCTCTTCTTACAATTACTTCCAAGCCGAACGCCAAGACGGGCGTCTTCTCCTTAGCTTCATCAAAAACCCATCTGAAGAATTAATGGAGACTACTGATGACGAGGAAGAATTGGATGACGAAATGGAAGCAGACGTGTTTGATGAATTTCAAGGATTTGAAGAAGAGGAGGAGACTGTGAGAGTCCAAAACAGGGGAATTGTGAAGGGTAGTCAACCAACAGTGATGCCATGTGAGGTTATCAATGTGCATAGGTCAGCAACAACTTTGACATCCAAACTCATGGGTTTGACTAACAAGAATCCATCTTGGACTCATTCTCACAAGAAGAATGTCGATCTGCTGGAGGAAGAAGAAGAGGAGAGAGAAGAAGAGGAAGAAGAGATGGAGGAAGAACCAACACAGCTGCCACAGTCTCTGCCATGCCCACCAAGGGCAATTCGTCTGATGCCATCCCCTGCAGTGACGACGGCGGCGGCAGCATCTTTCAATGCTTATGACTACTTCTGGAGGACAAAGACCTCATCTGCTGCCATGCTTCAGACCCAGCAACTACCTCCATTACCACCACCATCCATTGTTGGCAACAATGATTGCTGCTACTACCCCAACAAGGTCCACAACAAGAAGAAAAGTAATAATAACAACAATTCAGTGATCTCCAAGGGGGGTTTGAATCTGAAATCTCAAGAACAGCAGAAACATATTCAGGTCTTGAGAGGGAATGAAGCAGATTGCTTAGTTCCTCCGGTGAGAGGTTGCAAGGAGCCTCGAAGGTCTCTACCAATCTGGCAGCCGCCACGTTGCATTGCCACATCTTAATCTTGATCGTCATAAACACAGAGATTGATTAATCGGTTAGGCTATCACATGTGGTCTTTAAGAATAATAAATCAGAGTCTCATATTTGATCTTTCTTCTTATTATTATTAGCTTTTTTGTCTTGAAAAAAAAGGAAATTTTTCTTCTTCTTTGACCGACTGAAAGTGGAGCCATGGAGATTGGCAAAGTTGAGAGTGTTTTTTTTTTTTTTTTTTTTGGGTAAGTGGAAGTTGAGAGTTACTTTGTCTGACGTCCGCCGGCTTTTGAAGATTTATTGTGGGACTTTCAATCACTCAACTGAAGAAGAGGAGGGAGTACGGGACTGTTCAGTTCTCTTTTTATGATCTAGGGGGATTTGTTTTATTGGTTGTTGGAGCATGGTGAGGCAAATATTGTATCTTCATTACTATGCTTTGCTTTTGTCCACAAAAGCAGTGGGATTTATAATCACTACTTATTTTGCCTCATTGACCTTAATTTTGGAAACAGCATCCACCATGCTGGTCATTGTTGTCCTTCCTAACGCCCTTCTCCTTGGGATTTAAATCGTCTCCTGTCCTTTGGAGGGGCATCATGCCTTTCACTCAATTGGCCGACAGGTGATGATTTTTATCTCTTCCTCACACATCAACAAATAATTCTTATGAAATGATGGCTATGCCCATCAAAATCAAAATTTGAGGAATCAAATTCGAATTGGCATGTGACATTGTGGGAAGTCCTCATGTTGTGTATTTTTTTTTTTTAAATTAAGCATCAAAAAAATAAAAAATTGAATCGGCATATTTCGACGTTAATTCCTTGATTCTAGGTTTGCAGAAACTTATTAATCAAGATTTTGGCCAATTTGAATCGGGATCTGCCCTAGTCATCCATCTTGAATCCTTGAACGTTGATCATATTCAATATTTTGTTATTTAATTTTTTAATAATTTACTCATACCATTTTTGGAATCTAAACTTACTACACATCAATCCAAAAGTTGATGATATTTACTCATACTATCCTTACTTTTCAAATCTTATTACACTAAAACCCAAAAATGATGATGTCATCAAAATTAAAATCTTTTAATGTCTAAACTACCCTTATAGATATAGTGAAAAAACAAAAATGGGTGTCTTTCACTAAAGCCATCTTAAAGCCCTAAATTTACTTCATTTCCAATTCGTCCCCAAATTACCAAAGCCCAACTTTGTTTAGTTAGAATTTCGAAAGCGACGGTGGAGACGAGTGAGACGGCGATGATCCAGTGTGACGGCCACGGTACCAGTGGCAGATTTTGTAAATTTCAAAGGACTCTACAATCAGTATAGAACTATGGCAAATATGTAATTATAAGAAAGATTCCAATCCAATGGTTTAAAAATGGAATTAAGAGAGAAGATAAACTATTCGTAAAAAGCAAGACCTTTTGTTTTACCCTTTTTTTTTATATATATATTCTTAAAAAAAACGGAAACAATACTTTCTTCTTCCTCACGACATGTAGGCTGGACAGAGTCCCATGGAAGTCTCCCTTTCCCAAGGAATATCAACCGGAGTTCCAAGGATTTGCCACCGGAAAAATCTGGTTTCAATCATACCGGTTCCTAAAATTAATCATGGCGTCAAATGAAGTTTTGGAATCTACTTTAGGTTGTAGTTTGGGATTCAACAAGGGTTTGGTGAGTTCTCTAAACAAGAACACCGATTAGGGGTTGGGATTGTAGATCCTTGGTTGCTTCAATGTTTAGAAGATTAAAGGATAATGAAAATCACTTTGCTAGAGAGAGAGAGAGAGAGGTAATATCAATACCTGATCGCTTCTCTCAGATTTTAATCTCCTAGAGTAATCGATTCTCCAGGTAATGCGGTCCTATATTCCCACTTTCAATGAAATGAGAAGTGGAGAAGAAGAGAACAACAGAATAAGAGAACCACAGAATAATGGAAGAAGAGAAGCTGAGAAGAAGAGAAGCAGAGAAGAAGAGAAGAAGAGAAACATTACCTACCAGCACCGACGATGAAGATCGCAGTTGCCCGGTGATGGAGAAGACTAGACGGTTGCCCAGAGCAAGGAATAGACGAACAAAGAGCAAAAATGGATGGATTTGGGGGCACACTGTATAAAGGGTTTAAAGGGTATTTTGGCGTTTTTCTTTTGAAAAGGGTAAAATGGACTTAAGGGTTTTTTTGTTGGCAAAGGGACTAAGAGTATAACGGTTCATAGAGGTTTAAGTAGGGCTGCAATAGGGTCGGGTTCGATCGGATTTCAAAACCTTAATCCCAATCTTGACTATTTAAACTTAACTCTAACCAGTCCAACCCCGCCAGGGTCAGAAAATGTACAACCCTAACCCTGACCCTGGTAGGGTTGGGCCTAATCCTAACCTGCCCTAATTGACCCTGACAGGACCGGGTTGGGCCGGGTTGGGCCGGGTTAACCCTTAATCCTGATTCAAGAGGAAGTAAAAAGAGAAAAAAAAATCCCCATAGGTAAAAAGAGAAAAAAAAGAGAGAATAAACGATATCAATCATACAATTCATTTAAAACCTATTTGATCTTAGCTCAAATCGAAATCTTCTGTCGATCATTAAACATGCTTTTGATTGTCCATTACAACACTCATGAGAATCATAAATCTCTACCTATAAAAATATGAACAAAATATGAACAAGATTGATAGCCAAAACAAAAGGAAACTCTAAAAGATCAACAAATAAAATAGAAACAATAAAAATCAAACAACATACTCAATCTGTCAAAATAACAAAAAAAATTTTGAAAACACATAACTCAAAACAAACTAAAATCTCCTTACAGTTTTCTAATAGATCAACAAATGAAGTCGAAACAATAACAATCAAACTAAAAATAGGGAAAACTCCTCTAGAGATTTTTATTCTCACCTAATCTTTTTCGACAGTTGACTCTCAGTTTCTCAGACAATGTCTCAACACCTCTTAAAGTCAGCAACGCTTCCCAGAGTATATTCATATATATACAAGGTTGGACCGGATCGGACTTAACCCAGGGGGTCAACCCTAACCCAACCCAACCCAGCCATGGTTGATAAGAAATTAAACCCTAACCTAGCTCTGTCAGGGTTGGGGCCGGGTTTAACCCCACCAGGGTTCAGGGCGGGCCTAGGCGGATTAGGATCGTCAGGGTAAAACTTACACCCCTAGGTTTAAGGGGTAGTATGAGTAAATATCATCAACTTATAGGGTGATTGATGCATAGTAAATTTGAATTCCAGGGATGGTATAAGTAGATTACCCTTAATTTTTTGGATAGAAAAAAAAAATTTAGAGTTATTTTTCCTTAATTATTAAAATGATAGTTGTGGAATTTGAACATTGACCTCATATTGCATGCTTAGTTTTGGGTTGGGTTGTTCGAGCTTCCAATATTTAATTAATAGGAAATCTATAAGGGAAAGGGATCGCCACGCTATTAGCATAGCCTGCATTTTTGAAAGGCACCAATTAGAGTGGATTGCCGTTGTTTGGACGAGAGAGAGAGAGAAGTCTGATTGTCTGACGGCATGTACAATATTTTTTCAATTTATTAATTTAAAAATAAGGAGAAAGAACTCTATCTGACTGCATGGGGAGCGCAGTAACCACGCAGCTGATTTACAACCCTTGGTTTTCAAAATTAAAATATCAATTGTTGGTTTTAATTAAGCATTAAATACTAAAAGAAAGTACTTATTCAGTAAAATACGTTAATATATCGTATAAGAATACCTATTTGAATAGAATACCGGTTTCTCTTATAGTCTCTCGACTCTCTCCCCCTTTCTCATCACCACTCACATTACAATTTTCTAGGGTTTTACATTACAGCGACATCACTTTGGAGGGAGTATGAGACTGTTGAGGTTCTCTTTTTTATGATTTAGGGGGATTTGTTTTGTTGGGTTGTGGGAGAATGGTGAGGCCAATATTGTATCTCCATTACTATGCTTTGCTTTTTGTCCACAAAAGCCAGTGGGATATATAATCACTACTTATTTTGCCTCATTGACTTTAATTTTGGAAACAGCCTCCACCATGGTGGCCATTGTTGTCTTTGGTAAGGCTCTTCTCCCTCGGGATTCAAATCGTCTTTCGTCCTTGGGAAAGCATCAGGCCTTCACTCAATTGGCCAACAGGAGACAATTTTTATCTCTTCCTCGCACATCAACAAATAATTCTTATGGAATGATGGCTATCCCCATCAAAATCAAAATTTGAGGAATCGGATCGAACTGGCATTTGACCTAGGGGGAAGTCCTCGTATTGTGTATTTTTTTTTTTTTAAATTAAGCATAAGAAAAAATACAAAATCGAATGGGCATATTTCAACATCAAGTCCCCGATTCTAGGGTTTGCATAAACTTATTAATCAACCTGATTTAGTCAAATCTGAATCGGATCTGCCCTAGTATCCATCCTGAGTACTTGAAGTCTGATCATATTCAATAATTTGTTATTTAATTTTTTGGATAAAGAAAAAAAATTAGCTTAGAGTTATTTTTCCTTAATTATTAAATCATAGTTATGGAATTTGAACATTGACTCGTATTGCATGCTTGGTTTTGGGTTGGGATGTTTGAGCTTTCAATATTTAACTAATAGGAAATCCATTAGGGAGAGGGACCCCACGCTAATAGCCTAGCCAGCAATTTTGAAAGGCACCAATTAGGGCAGATTACCGTTGTTTGGACAACAGTAAAAGGATGGAGGAGAGAGCTAGGGGGAAATTTTGAAAGGCACCAATTAGGGCAGATTACCGATGTTTGGACAACAGTAAAGGGATGGAGGAGAGAGCTAGGGGGAAAAAACCCATTTGGGATTCAAGTCGTCTCCTCCGTGTATTTCAGGGAGGAGGGAGACGTCTCCGTCGGATGGTCGGATGGTCGACAAGTGATTTTTAGGAAAATCCGAGTCCCATGTCTGAGCCGACATCCAGCCCATAAGCCGAGCCGACAGGGGGTGTTGGCTCAGACGTGGGGCTCGAATTTTCCCGAGAGTCAAGTGTCGGCCATCCGACGGGGGTGTTTCCTCCTCCCTGAAGTACAAGGAGGAGACGATTCGGATCCCTGTGAGAGGGCACGGGGCAGGTTTGATTCTGACGGCATGTACAATATTTTTTCAATCTATTATTTTGAGAAAACGAAAAAGAACTCAGACAGGCAGCGTGGTTAGGCAGCGTGGGTAGCATAGTAACCACGCAGCCGATTTACAACCCTTGGATTTCAAAATTAAAATATCAACTACTGGTTTTAATTAAGCATTAAGTATAAAAGAAAGTAGTTATTGAGTGAAATACGTTAATATTTCGTATAAAAAAGCCTGTTTGAATAAATTACCGGTTTCTCCTATAGTCTCTCCCCCTCTCTCATATAGCAACATCACTTTGGACTCTTGGTATCTTCTTGTACTGGAATCTTCTCTCTCCCTCTCTTTCACATACACAATCTTGGTTTCCTCCTCTGGAGGTTCCTTCTCTTCTCAGCTGATGATGATTTGTTATTTACCTATCGATACGCTAAAAGCTCTAGAACTGATGGAACGCATTAAATTAGATCATTTAACGTATTCAATACTAGGTTGGTTCAAATTAGCGCCCATATACTAGATTGGGCCCCATTAAGCATGTAACATACCACCACGCTTCCGCAACTGACGTCCTTGGCAGCTCTCACTCTAGGTAGCTTTCACTCTGGAGGTAGGTACCTCTTTCTAAGTGGCTGCACTCTACCCTAGGGTCTTGGCCTGGCAGCAAGTAGCCCATTTCCACTCTACTCCAGGTAGATCTTCTCCTAGTTAGCCCTCTTTGTAACTTGAACCCATAATATGGTAGTTGGCTTTAATATCAAATATTATGTATTTTATTGATACGTCAAACGCTCCAAAATTGATGGAACGCATTAAATCAGGTCATTTAACTTATCCCATACTAGGTTGATCTAATCTAGTGTCCATACACTAGATTGGGCCCCATAAGCACGTAACACTATTCTATCAAGAACACATACTTGCAACAGCATAAGGCCAAGAGGTTAAAGAGACCCAAATAAGAGCATAAATGAGAACATTGAACCAGCAACTAGCATATACTGCAACCGGCACAGTGAGAACATTGAACCCGAATAAGATCGATCATAAATGAAAACACTGAACTAGCATCCAGCATAATGGATTGAAAAATTTTCATCTAACTCCCAAAAAGGATGTCAAATTCTATCTAACCCCAAAAGTTTTCAAATGTCTCATCTACCACCCAAAACATTCTAAATATCTCATCTACCACCCAAAATTTTTCCACCGTTAATCAAAGAGACCCCACCCATTAATAGAGTCCCGTTAGTTGCAAATATTATGACAATAATGCCCTTATTCCAAAAGTAAAATACCATAATACCCCCAAAGTATAAAACACTTTTAATTACCAATTTTCCATCTTCTACAGTAAAAGTAAAAAGAAAATGAAAAAAATTTCATCTTCCCATCTGTTTTTTAGGTTTCTTTCTTCCCAAACCCTAGAAATCTGGAGATGATGTGCAAGAAACAAGGGGATCCTCCTCTGATCGTTTCCTACATCAGAGTTCAATGTCTGCAATTTTTTTTTTCGTTTCTCTAAAGATACTTCAGTTAAAAGGGTTTTTGTTGCTCTGTTTTTTTTTTTTTTTTTTTTCCAATTAAAAGGGTTTACGGATGAGTCAAATCCAAGCAAGAAACTAAAGGGGATCTATATAGGTATTGAAAGTAGATTATGAGAGAAGAAATAGGGGATCTATATAAGGATTGAAAGAAGATTATGGGAGAAGAAATAGGGATTGAAAACTGAATGGCAATGGGAGAAGAAATAGGGAGTGAGAGAAGATTATGGGAGAAAAAATAGGATCGGCTCTTACCCAAAAAAAAAAAAAAAGGGATCGGCTCTTACCAAAAAAAACAATAATAATAAGGATCGACTCTTACCCAAAAAAAAAAAAAGATCGGCCATGGCTAAAATCAATATGAATCGACTAACCAAGATGATATGATTTCAATAGTTCAAACTGTGGTTGGAATCTTCGTCGTTTTCAAGTTTTTCCCAAAAACGGTTCATTCTCATTAATGGAAGAACTTCATGAGGTCTGGTCAGTAGGTGATGCTTCTTGAGTGTCTTTCAAGCTGGTTAAGGTGCGATGAAGTGTGGGAGAAGAGAAGGAAAAGCTGTAGAAGCAAGAGTGAGCAGAGGAGATAGAGAGAGATAGAGAAAAAGAGAGATTTTCTTTCATGTTTTATTGGTTTTGTTAGAGGGAGAAAGAGAAATGTGTGTTATAGACTTACAGTTGGACCAGAGAGACGATCGAGAATTTTGCTCCGTTCCTTCTTGGGAGAGAGATGATCGAAAATATTGCATTTTCCCCAATATTTGATTTTTGATTTTGATTGTTAATGGAATTCTGAATCTAATGTTTTAAAGGGGTAAATTAGTAACTTTATCTCATTTTAATGTTTTAAAGTTTCAAATAGAAAGGGTAGGAATGTCTACTCACGTGTTCAGTCAAGTCTGTCAATTAAATGGGGTCGGTTAAAGTTTTTGGAAACCATTGGGTAGTAGATAGAATTTGACATCCTTTTTGGGAGTTAGATGAAAATTTTTCTAATGGATTCTATGTCATTTCATAATGGTTTGACTTTTATGTTGGGTTTGGTGTCTTGTATTATGTGGGATCCACACAATTATTGGATTGTACTTGTATTAAGGGTTTGAGTCTACTACATGTACAGGGATAAATCAATAATTGTGTGAGGATTAAGGTTTCTAGGTTTGTCTATATATTGTCATTGTGTGGGAAAATCTAGGTAAGTCTGACAAAGGAGATAAACCTGTCAGATAAAGAATTTGTAGACTATTTTTGGGAATAAAAGAAGTCATTCTTTTCTCTGTTGGACATAGCATCCCAAGATGAGGTGTTGAATCATGTTAAATCTTGCGTACGTTTCCTAATCCTAACAAGTGGTTCGGAGTTAAGGTTCGACAAATCGATCACTGATCTGGTAGAAGAACAAGAGAGGTGCGCAAAGGTTAGTATGAAGAAGAAAAAGAAAAAAAAATATTAGTTTTTCCAAAGGGGATCCTTGATTCTGCCGAGGGTTTCTAGTGTCGGAACAGGGACAAGGTCGCGGGATGGAGATGGATGTGAATCTGAGTGTAAGGTTTGCTCAGGGACATGACGGAGAATATTGGCCTAGGGTTTCTTGGAGCCCTAGGGTTACTGCAGGAGGTGCAGTGTCTAAGTCCTGTGTGGGGGTGACGGCTCGCACTGGGATATCTCTGGTGGGTCTGCCTTTGGGAGGGGAGACGTTTCCGACTATTGCAGGACTGTTGTTGTCGATCTGTTTTATGACAGATGGATCGTTTGTGGTTGGCGGTGGGGTGAACAGAAGACCTGACGGAAGAGATCCTAGTTTGGATCTTCAATTGCAAACTGTGGTGCAATCGTTGCCGATTTGGTTTGTGGCCGCCGATGGTCAGTCACCGATGGGGGAGAGCGTGAATCTTCTGGTGGCGGGAGGACCTCTGTCGACGGTTGGAAGAACAGATCGACGAACTAAAAGTTTTGCTGTGGGTTCCAGAAGTGTGCAGGTTTTCTCGGTGGCAGAAGGATGCGATCTGTTATCGCATCTGGATGAGGAAGAAACAGACGGTGATCTACAGGGAGGATTGGTGACGAATGTATCTGGATCTGCTTGCATCGAAGGTTCCCCATGGAGGCAATACATGCGATATCGCATGTGAAGTTCTTTCAGGTTGTAGCGGCAAAGGACCTCTTGCTTCTCGTGATCAAGTTGCAGGAGGACGTTGGGTTCTCCAATATTAAAGAAAAAAAAATGGAGACACCAAAGTGAGACGTCATCATTACATTTTTGTGAGTGGTTTTTTTTAATTTTCTTTTTTTCTGGTTCCACGATTATCTTTAGGTAAAAAAAGGTAGGTTTTTCTTATTCAAGTTGGAATTTATGAATAAAAAAAAAATCGTCAAGAAGAGATGGAGGCAAATCTCAGGTTGAGAAGATGATTCTTTCTGTCATCGCATGTGCCAGTAGGGATTATGGAGTCGAGATTTGCAGAGTTCTATTCAGGTGTGGGGGCGATGGATCTCAGTGGCTTGGTGGACTTGGTTGGATCAGGTGTTGGATTCGACGATGGGATTATATCCCGACACGGTGCACATATTGGTCAATTAATGCTATATAGTGGGATAAAATAAAATTGACGGGCAGAGACAAGGAGTTGGATCTCTAGGTTTGTGCTAGAGGTGCAGAGGTGAGAGGTTCGGGTTCTAGGTGCAACTAGAGTTGGAGAGGACTATGAGTGATATTGATCTTTCCGGTGATGCTGAAGCAGTGGGAGAAATGAAGTCACTTCACGTAGTACGGCTGCGCGTTGGTTGGGACACCCGGACAGGGTATGGGCTATGCCGGTTTGGGTTTAGCAGTTTGGCAGAGACAGTTTTACAGAATCAACATCAACGGTTTTCTTCAAGGTGATTTGCATAATCCAAGTAAGATTTGTTGGGTTTGGTGTCTTGTATTATGTGGGGTCCATACAGTTACTGGATTGTACTTATATTAGGGTTTGGGTCTATTATATGTACAGGGGTAAATCAGTAATTGTGTGGGGATTAGAGTTTCTAGGTTTGCCTATATATTGTCTCTGTGTGGAAAAACCTAGGTAAGTTTGACAGAAGAGATAAATCTATCAGGTAGAGAATTTGTAGACTATTTTTGGGAATGAAAAAAAGTCATTTTTTTTTCTAGTAGACGTAGGCATCCCATGATGGAGTGTTGAACCACGTTAATTCTTTGTGTGTTTTTCTTCTTGGTTGCACTCTCCCAATCCTAACATTTTAACCCAGAGAAATGGTCCAAACTAGAATAAATGGGAAATGACTGAAATGTAACTGATGGAGCTGTATATGGGACTATTGTCCTTTCATTTTGAAATAAAAATAAAACATAAAAAATCCAAACTACTTGTGGTCGACTATATATATCTATTTTTTTTAGGCATTACTTTTTTAATGTTAATCTTTGTTGTTAATCCTAAGCAAACATCTCAATGCAAGTCATTTGGCTTATCTCGTTGTAATTTTAACACATCCAATTTACACAATTCCATTCATCCTGAATAACTTGGGTCATACCAACGTTAATTGGGACTTAAGCCGACTTAAAAAATAGCTAAACATGGACAAACTTAAAAGAAGTCAGAGAATAATCCATCAAATGTGCTAACTGCAATTCCAACCCCAGCTTCTTCAAAGTTCTTCAATTGTCTTTGCAGCTTTCTAGGAGTTCAGGTTTCAAACACACTATGATATGGGTCAGAGGAATATGACTCTAAGGAAGATGTGGTGGCATTGTTTAGTAATGTGGCATAATTGATTCCATTAGATGGCCAGCTGCATATAGAATTGAAATAGTCATTATAATCAGTTAATTGGTTAATTTGTAGCCCTATATAAAGGTGGAGAATGTAAGATTTGAGATACGCAATAATTAATTGTTGTCTTCTTTCCTTCTCTGAGTTTCTTTTAGAGATTTGTTCAGAAGTTTAGTCTTGAACTCAAATCAAGACAATATGATCTAGAAGCTAGATCATGAACAGAAATCGTCTCCCGCCTGGGTTTGGGGGGGAGACTGGGTGGCCTGGATGGATGGCCGCCACCTGGCACTCGGAGGGATCCGAGCCCTTCATCTGAGCCGACCCCGCAGTCGACAAACTGAGCCGACTGGGGGGTCGGCTCGGATGGAGGGCTCGGATCCCTCCAAGTGCCAGGTGGCGGCCATCCATCCGGGCCGCCAGTCTCCCGTCCAAACCCAAGCGGGAGACGATGTGGATCCGCTAGATCATTGGTGCTTTCATTGAGAGGAAAACCGATCTGCAACAGCAACTGCAGGAGGAAGTGAAATCAATCATTTTGCCACTGCAACTCCAATTGGAAAAATTAACTGCAAAAGGCGACGCCGACAAAAAAATTTCGACACATTCTCGCAATCGCGATATAGCTTCGTCATCCCTCGTTTCATTGCCTAAGAAAGGAAACATTGTTGATTTCTTGCCGCATGAACATTTGGAACAGATTTCTGATTTTCCAGCAATGCTTTCCGACCTTCTGACACCTCTGGTCTTCTATCGTATTGTCGACGTCAAGCTTCATGCCGAAATACTTACGGACAAAGTTTATGGCCAGGTTTCTTTCATTCCTGAAGGAAATTGCAAGTCCGGAGCACCTCATATGTTCTGGGAGACACTCACGAAACACGTTCAAGATCACACTTCTTCGTTTGCCGATGATGCTCATCCCAATTTACCGCTCAATCACCTACGATCTGTCAATATATATGTGGCTCCTATTTCTGATAATCAATAGAAACGGTTATCTGCAATGCCATTCGATAAAGGTAAATTATTTGAACGTAGAGAAGAAAAAGAAAGATCGAAGTAACGAACAGCAAAAATGATAAGAAAGCTTCAATCTGTTTGTGATTTAGTTTGTTGCTGAACGGTCAAGATCACAACATTTTTTGGTTTAGCAAAAATCACACCAGAGGTTCATTTGGAGAAGAAGGTTATCACTTAACCTTCTGAATATCATCACCAGAAAGCATATGAAGAAGAGAAGGAGTATCATTAATTGAGAGAGGAAAACACAGGAAGAGAAAGCTTCTTGATTATTTTTTTTAGGATTTCTTTTTTCAAAAGGAGGGAGTTACAGAAAAAAAGAAGAAAGATCTTTCTCCTTTAAAGACCGATCAGCAATAGCAATGAGGTTTCCTTTCTTGTGCAATCAGTCTGCAGCGGTGATAAGAAGAAGGAGACGTAGATCAAAGAAAAAGAAAAAATAAAAAATAAAAAAAAATCAGAGAAAATTGAATGCTATCTCTTGCCAAGCATATTTGGAGATTGCATCAGCCTCAATGATGTTAGGGATGAAAGTGCAAACAAGAAAAAATATGAAGATATCCAACAGGCACTTGGGCTCTGTCAAGCTGATCGTAGAGCACCGTTGCGCTAACGCACGCGCTGTAGTTTTTCAGCTTGGTTTTGGCGCGCGCCTGAGTCTCCATTGAGCTCATCCCTTGCTTGTGTTGTAGTAGGGCCGTTGCTTGTGTTGTAGTAGGGTCTGGTTAGGCGTTTTCTTTGCTTCCTAAAGACTAAAAGAAACAATCATAGAAACACAAGGATTTACCGTGGTTCAGCACCTCCCCAGAGAATCAAAGAATTTCTTTATTCACCAACTCTACACCTCTCTCCTCTCTCCACTCTCCACTCTCTACCTCACATAGTGTTTTTCCTTTTGCTCTTTTGCATAGGGTTTTCCCCAAAGAGACAATATATAGGCTTCCTATAAAACCTAATCCTATACAATTACAAATTGATCATTGTACATGTAATAGACCTAAACCCAAATTACAAATACAACTCCAATAATTGTGTGGATTCCACAGAATACAAGACACAACCCAACAGATGATAGGGTGTTTCTCATGTTAAGAAGGGTGAGCATTGTACATAGGGTGTGCTTCATGAGGTATTCAGATACGAACTTCCTAAACACATAACGGAGTAGTGGCTTTTCATGGGGAAGGGCATGATACACATACTATTATTATTGAAATTCAAACTATTTGCTCCAATGCCAGATACTTGAAGAAATGCCTGGGATGTTGTGTCTTGGACTGTGATGATTGCAGGTTATGTTGCACATGGTGATGGTAGTAAAGGTGTCGGATTATTCTTTTGTTGGGTTGGGTTTCCCTCTTATGTAGAAGATGACCTATTACTTATAAGCCCATAAGGAGTAAGTGCCCTTAAGTAACTTTTTCAATTATAGTTGAATTAGGGTTTTATCTCTTTAACCCTATTAAAATGAAACAAGGAGAGAAAGAGAAGTTAAGTGAGTTGTTATCCGCCCAAAATAGAGAAGAGAAGAAAGCTGTGTGGTTTCAATCAAGGTAAAAATTGGAAGGTCATCTGTGGTCCGATTGAGCTGAAATTTGGACAGCAGATTCATAACTGAGAGTTCATTCTGAACGGTGTGATTGACGATTGGAGTCTTTTAGATCAATCCGATAATCAACGTTTTCACCTATTCGGGTGAGATCTCTTTCAATCTTCATCTTGGTATTTTAGTTGTTGATGGTGTATTCCTAAAACATGTTATTCTAGATATTTTTGATGATATATATCAAGAATATTATATTCTTGAGGAATGATGTTATTGTAAGCCTCTAGTTCTAATTAGAGAAGACTTTTGTATTCCCATATTTTGGTGATAGTGAAGAGATTTGAGTGGACTACGGTCCCGTGATTTTTACTCCTCACATTGGGGATGTTATGTAAGATATTTTTATGGGTTTAATTAATTATAAGGTTAGTTGATTCAGTGGGAGTCTAGTTACGGATAAACCAGTTTAAGTATGATTGGAGATGGACCAACCTGGTCCACTCTGGGACTGGTCCAGGGTTGGGGTGGTATTATAAATACCAATGGTTAGAGTCCCCACAACCACGGTGTTATTTTCTTCTCCTATTCCCATACGCAGAGAGAATGTCAAGGGATCCCGACAGGCTGTGGAAAACTTTGATCCAAGCATTCCAAACATTCCAAGCATTCAAATCAAAGAAGGAAAACGGTCGAAAATCAATCTACAGCAAAAGGTATGTCTCTAATCATCTCTTTTCAATACCCATTGTATTCTAGTAATCTATGTAGTGTGTTTGTCAGGGTTCATGGGAAATCTCATGGGAAAACCCAAAGAGGATCTATCTAAACTGCTTATAGGTTTTCCATGTAAAATTTCTTGTGTTATGCGTGTGGATTTTATTGTGCTTGAAATATTGCTTTTTATTTAATTGATTCCTGTTAAGTTCACTCAAGAGAGGAAAGAATTGATCATTCTCTTTCTTATCTTCTTTGAGATGCAAAGAGAGGGTAATAGGTCGAATGCATTTGCCTTTGCTACTGGTTTGAAAACTTGTTCGATGTGTTTTGTTGGATGCCTGAGTGGAACTCTGTGTCATGGAATGCATTGCTTAGTGGCTATGCTCAAATGGGTGATGGAGAAGAGGCTTTGAAATTGTTCCAACAAATGATGGAATCAGATCCAAGGCTCAACGATTTCACTTTTTCTAGTAATTGCTCAAGGCTTCAAGTGCTCCTAGAGCTTCCATAAAGTTTAAGTCAGTTATTTGCAAATAGTTTCACATTAATGAAATGATTGTCAAATGTGTCAAACTGTCATAACTCGGCAGTTTTATTCCTTAATGATTGTGACACGTTAGCTGAAATTCGAGGCTTTGAGAATTTGAAATCTATACAACATGTTCATATAGAGAGGTACAACAATCTACCAAATAGTTTTAAGATGAGTCTCGTCCAGGGATTGTGTGACCATGGTGTATTTGACATATTTTTCCTTGGCAGTGAAGTTCCAGATGGTTCAGCCATCGGAAGATGGGGTCTTCAATCTCTTTTGAGGTTCCTCCACTTTTAGATAGGAAGATCCAAGGCTCAAATGTATGTCCTATTTATACATCTAAGGAACTACCATACGAAGTAACCACATGTTTCAGTACTCATCTGATCCTGATGCAAGAAAAGTGATATATTCTCCAAGTGTGGGCTAGCAGAGGATGCTTACAAGGTCTTTCTTAGGATAAAGATCTTGATGGGGTGGCATGGAGCTCAATGATTTCTTGTTTCAATCATCAAGGATACAACTCCGAAGCAGCCATGGGGGCCAACATCCTTCTATATATGCACCTTGAGGACAAGGTGATTTTTAATGGAGGTGGGAATGATATTGGTCAAAGGAATATGACTCTAAGGAGGATGTGGTGGCATTGTTTAGTTACGTGGCATGATTGATCTCATTAGATGGCCACCTACATACGGAATTGAAATAGTCGTTATAATCGATTAATTGATTAGTTTATAGCCCTATATAAAAGGGGAGAATGTAAGATTTGAGGTACGTGCAAGAATTAATTAAGTTGTTTGTCTTCTTTCCTTCTCTGAGTTTCTTTTAAAGACTTGTTTGGGAGTTTAGTCTTAAACTCGAATCAAGACAATCTAATCCAGAAGCTAAATCACCCTATCCCTTGGAAGCAAATCAAGCCCCCTGAAATCTGAGGGCAAAAAGCAAGTGTGGATAACTAATTAATAATAGGTTGCTTGAATTTCATTCACCCGAAAACTTGAAATCCATTCCTTTGTTACATCGCTTATTCTTCCTTCTTTACTGCAACTATTTCTACTACTAGGCTATAAATGATTAGTTATTTTAACTTTTAGATAGATAAGAAATTGCTTAGATAGATTACATATTAAATTTAGTAGTCTATTTCAACCATATAAGAGTGTCAATGGCAACGGATTATAATTAGTTCTACATTTTTGGAGTGAGACTGAAACCATCCAGATTAACTAATTGTTTTCAAACCTTTGAACCAATATCAATTAATAATATGGAATATCCGGTTTTGGTTCCTAATCGATTTTATCTATATAAATGACAAAATATTTCAGTCTTTCAATGATAAGTTGAAGCCTTGGTGACTCCATTAGCCAAAGCTACTTTGACATCATGGCAATTGCATCACTACTGGCTATGAGTGGTTGGAAAACGGACTTGGCTTTCCTACAGTTGCATTTGGATAATTGAGAGTGCATCAAACCCAAACAACTATCATTATCTATCATTGAGTTTTGGAAATAATCTCACATTAGTTATATCTGGAACTTTGTGTGCCTTATATATACTTGAGAGTCTCTCCACTTACTAGTTTGAATTTTTAAGATAGAAACTTATCATGATATCAGAGCATTAGAACTCTCTTTGTTTTCGGTCCACAATTTTCTCTCACCATACATCTTCATCTCCTTCATTTTCTCCATCCCCTAATCCTCATTACTTTATCACCCTGAAGCTCACATGGGAAACTAGCCCCTATGGAAATCCCAAATTTCAGTATGTCCTTCACTCTTATGATCTTGAAGGATATATAAATGGCGAGCTCCAAGATCCCCCCTTACGATCTCTCAAAAGGACCACATATGCTACGTGGATAGCCACCCAAAGGAAGGGCATCCTAAAGTTTGCTTTTAAAGTCAAAAGATTTCACTCTCTTTCTTTTCAATTTCCCTTGCAACCAATCAGATCCTGATAATTTCAGATATTTGTTAAATGAGAAGGCCATGAATAGAAAATAATGATTGGTTATCAACTGCATGTCTTATAAAAATATTCCATTTTACATTGCAGACCACAACTTTTCTCCTTGAATCTCCCTTCAATGATGATATGACACATGCAAAAACACTGTTCCTTTAATGCCCCTATGATAAATTGCTTTTAAGCTAAAAATTTCATGTGTAGGGATGTGACTAGCAACATGTAGGACCTTGATCATCAAACTACCTCGTGGGCTGAAATAGAGCCACAATGCTAAAGCTTGGTTTGATAGGTTACCCAACCAAATTTGAACCTACATCAGTTTAGGGTCGAACTTAACTGATGATGGCCTACTTACTAGCATCTTGCTTAGGAAAGAAATCCATATCAAGTCACCTATCTACCTTTTACGAATGCGCTACCTTTCTTAGCATCACTTTGGAATATGTTTGGGTATGATTCTATAAGGAATCAGAAAATAGTGTTGTCACTACAAGTAATGGATTCTACTTCACTTTACTATTCACCATTTTGCTACCTTTCTTAGCATCACTTTGGAATATGTTTGGGTATGATTCTCTAAGGAATCAGAAAATAGTGTTGTCATTACAAGTAATAGATTCTACTTGTATTTTACTATTCACCATTTTTCATGTTATGTTTCTTGCTTTTTGAGTTTTTTTGTAATGTTCAAGGCTTAGGCTACATTTTGTATGCATTCTTGGAATGTATTCTAAACTTAGAATACATTCTATTGATGGTATATTCTATCCTCCAATGAAGAGGTGATACGTCTTCTGACACGTGTCTTTCATAAAGCAATTCCACTCCTCCAATGAGACATGCGCACCTCACCACGTGTCAAGTTGCAAGTACTTAGTGTATGGTTGCTGAAATACTATCGACAAACAAACTCTATCAACATTTCACATGGGGATAGGAAATGAGTCTAGAGGCGTACTTTGGGCCACTACCTTCACCATCTATGATGTTCATTGGGTTCCTTGGAAGTTGGCCGATAGGTCACTTTCCAACTATGAGATCATGATCCAACGGTTACGGATTACAGCTGATTGAAGTCCTCAGGTGACAGTTACCTACGTCAACTCAATTATCTCCATGGTCTATCCAGCACCAACTTAATTGGTAGGCATTGGCCTATATAAAAAAATTGATGGTCATAGGTAACTAAAAACATATACTGTGAAATGCTCAAAACTTACCCCATCTTTTTAAGGAGCTTACGATCTCTTGTTAGCTTCGGGCTGCTTACTCTGTTACTGACTTGATCATTGGAGCGGCCGCCATACTACCTAGTCCAACCTCTGGAGATCTTTTTTTTTGTTTCAGGAGACGGGCCCCGTTAGCACTACCAATTTCAACAGCAACCCATTCCGTGATAACAAAAATAGTGTTTGGTATGCATTCTTCATTTGGAACCCACTCTTTAGTCTATTATGTATTCTAAGTCTAGAATGGAAATACCTAGTTCTTTTGCCTATTATCATTCAATGTTATGAATGCATTATCTATTCTGAAAATGTATTTCTAAGAATGCATTCCAAAATACATACCAAACACAACCTTAAATTTCCCAAATATACAGATATATGATTAGTTATGATTTACCATATAGAAACGAGTTTTGTGAACCGATGAATTCCCACTAGAAAGATATTGGGATTTTTATATAACAAATACTTAGTTGTCTGTGAAAGTCCATGTTGAATAAAACAAATCAATTGATTTTACATCTTCCCTTCCCCCCAATTTATGGGTATAATATTTCAATGGTTAATTTGGTTTTTTTTCATAATAAAATATCTTGGTTAATATAAATATTCATTAAACTAAAACAAAGCATTAGGACTCAAAGTCAACATATTTTGGTAATAACTCAAAGTCAACATTTAGAATCCATTACTATTGAAGATAACGAAAATATTGTAACCAAGACATTTTCATTCAAATTCTAGATTAAAACTATGGCGTATTTTACGGACCGAATTTTCCTCTACCCAAAGTCACTTCGGAAATTCATCATAAAAGAGAACGAATAATGATACTCCAAGGTTGGATTTATCCTCGCTCACGTAGATAAAAGAAAAATTTCACCAATTTGGATTATAACTACAAAACCTAGCTACTCTTTGGGGAGTGGTTTTTGAATGTGCTTGAGCCAATTGATGTGTTACACAATTTTGATCAATGATATCGAGTCTAGATCCTCTCTTCACTTAAATAGCCCTACACCTTTGGGAGTCGTCCAAAGGGTATAAGATTTACAATTCAGAAGTGGATCCCACACCCATGGGCTACATAGGCTACTCATTGATATATATCTAATGCGTTTTACATACTTTTTAATTAATGAATTTTAATTCACTCATGCCTTCATATTGGCATGAGAAAATCCAATGATTTTAGTTTATTGTACACAAATATTGATGTATTGATACACATGCATAATAGTGGATGACAGTTACAAAATTTTCTCATGCCAAAGACATAAGGGGATTTGAATCCCTTTTCAATCCTTATGATTTATCAAACAAACAATCCCTCTTGTGAAAAGAAGTCTTTTCTACTATTCCTATGAAGAGCAACCACAAAAAAATTGACATTATCTATTTGCCTTTTCTTTAACAAATATTTATTAAGAAAAGTTAAAAAAAAAAATCTAACTCTTATTTATTATTATTATTATTATTTATTTGTGATTTTCAAGGGGCCGGCCTAGTGTTTCATATCACTTTTCTTCCTTGGTAGCGTTTTGATTTGAGAGCTACTGACTGTGTTCTTCTCCCTTGACTAGCTAGTCATTGATTTTCCAAATTTTCTGCTGTCCAGCTCACTGCCATTTCTAAGTTTTCTTCCCGTACGTACGTGGTGGCCATTTTCTCCTACCCTCCTTGTCATAGACGATTATTCTTCAAAGTTCTATCAGCGCTGATAAGGTTGGCTGACTTTTCCTGCTCTTATATTCTGGGTAGGTTGGTTTTCGTCAATTTGGAGGTCTTCTCAATTCTTTTGTGTTTTCAAATGACTTGGGTTCTCTTGTTTGCAACTGAAATCAAAAGAAGAAGAAAGGTATATATATATATATATATATATATATATATATATATATATATATATATATATATATTGAACCCGGAGGAAAAAACATACACAAGCAAGACCATGAAAAGATACGAGCCAAAACAAATTATCCGGAACAATGGCCAATACATAGCCAACCAATTACAAGACCAATCCCAATAACTTTTATAATCATTAGTCGACATAATTGTATAAATTATTTTAAATTTATTATTATATTTAATAATGATATGTAATTTTTATTTTATATTTTAAATTTAAGGGATTTGGATGCAAAATAAGTGAAAGTTAATATGAAATGAATATGAGTTAATTACTTATGTCTCCCCTTTTAAGTTTGAAAATTTCACTTATATCCTCTTTAATTTCCCTTGCAATCAAACAAAGCATTTTAGGTGCTGATACGTATAGTTTGTCCATTTGGGCTTTTGATGTTCATCGAAATTAAGATTGATGGAAGATCAAATGTTCGTAGCTGAGGCAATGGTGACAATAAAGTTTGGAGGGATTAAGGAAGGTTTTATCACAGATTTAGCATTTCTCTCCGTGAGATTTTGGTTATTTTCTAGGAAGGGCTCTTGGGTGTTATTAGGATGAGATTTTCCTCAACCCTCAAACAAGAAGTTTCGTCCTCTCCAAAGAAAGACTAGAATGACCACCTAGATTTGGGTTTAGGGCCCAAATAATTGACTCCAAATGAACTTTAAGGATAAATTGGTGTGACCCAAAATTGGGTCATTGTTTTTGTATGGTTTGGAAAATGTGTTGGGCACTCCGGTATGCCCTATATGAATCTAGTATTCTAATTCTTTTTGGCATTTTAATGAAATAATTGATATTCCTAACTAAAAGACTAAATTACAGAAAAAATAACTAAAAATAAAACTAACTACCAAGGTTTAAGAAGAAGAATAGATTATATCTTCTGCAAATGTGCTCCAAGCCATGTTTAGTATAAAATTACACAAACACAAAAAATATAAACTACATAAAATGGTTAGAGATAAAGGATGACCCTGTCTTATCATTCTCGAAGGAGAGATTAAGCCTTGAACAACTCTTGACTAAGAAGTTGAAGCCAACAGACTGAATAAAATAAAAAACTGAAAGCCATACACAAACACCTTTGAACCCGATCAAATTTCCGAGACGAACATTTAGATTCCATTAGACAAATTATGGGGAAAAAAAGGACTTTTGTGGGTGTTTAGATAAAAGGATATGATATTTTGAGAACTTCAAAATATAGGGATGAAGAGTTTTGTATCTTTTTGAGGATGAGATACTCCACATCATGCCTCTCCTTAACTAAAGGGCAGACCCATAAAATTTTCTCCACAAATTATATTTGGCTTATCACTTTGTAAGGAATGGATCATCATGGTCCTCACCAAACCCTAGTAACTCCAACTATATAAGTATTTTCATAATTTTCCACGGGGCTAATAATCCCCCACAATAACAGGGTGTTTTTTGTGATAAAAATTGCTCATGGCTGTGTCCTTCTAAGAGTGATTGAGCATCCAATTGTGGTTTCGCTCAAAGAGCTTGCTTTGGTTTGTTGCTCCCAACAATTTAGTGTGAAGATTTGGGTGAAAGCCATTGCTTAATGGGCTTTTGAAGAAGGGTAGGTAGGAGTTGGGCTAGATGGGTATGTGTGTCAACTCGTATGGTATTTGGTAAGGTTAAGGCAAAATGGTATTATTGATATCGTATCATACCAGTTTCGGTTCTAATTTTTCATACTAGTACTAGTTCAGTACAATTTTTATTCAGTATCATATACGGTATTATGTAGATTAGTGCCACCCAACACCATCAAGTAAAACAACTCTACATCTGTAGTCGTTTTCACATGCAATGAAATTGTCAATAGTCAAGGGAAATCCAATTCATGAAATAGTTTGATCTATGGACAACATCGTTGTAGTAAAGTTGTAATGCTAGAGGAACAAGACTTCTTGTTAAGCAAAAAAACACTTCTCCTTCTTGACATCCAATTGGTTGTCGTGTAATATCTAGAAGACATGCTTTGAAAGAGTGGCATGGTCAATAGAGGAGTCAACCAGTGGGTAGAACAGAGCCCGCCTCAACGGGAAGCAAGGAAGTAGGTATATATACGATTTCTTATCTGGTATATATATGGTTTCATACAAAATTTGGTGTTTAAGGGAGAAAAATCGGTATAAATTTATACAAGTATATATTTGTTAGGATTTCGGTGTTTTGTATGTACCAACTAGTTCGGTCCATAATATCAATACCATACCGTACCGGCTTCAATTATGTTTTTTCATACCTTTACCGTACCAATTCTAATACGATTTGATTCAATATGAGTAATTCGGTACTGTTTCGGTTTCAGTATACGGTACAGTGCCGAATCGACACCGTATGGTGAGAGTGTCTGATTAGTGAGGCAAGAGAAGGTCTGTTGATTTGCGAGTAGTTATTTCGGGCCGAGAGATAGGTTTTAGTTAGGCGGGTCCAAAGACGTTTGGGACTATGGGCTGGGTTCATGGAATGTGGGCCGGACAGAGTAGGCTGATGTGGGGCGTTTAGAAGCCGGAGTATCAAGCGGCTGAAGTTCGATGATTGGGGAAGAAGAGAAGGAGGTCGCGTCTGTGGAACTCTTTCGTTCTCTGGAGGAGAGGAAGAACTATTGAATTCGAGCGGTATTGCAGAGACAGGCCGACTCAATGGAGGAAATCGATGATGATTTGCTGCTCAAGAATTTCTTTGCTGAAGTTAGTGAAGTCGAAAGGGACAACGAGGTCCTCAGGTCCTCTCTCCCACACATCTCATCTTGTGTATTTTTTATTGTTTGTTTTCCTTTATGCTCTTTAAATTTTGCCCGGTCTCTCGGAAACCTTTCGAATTCTATGAGCTCATGGAAGCTAGGGTTTCTAGATGTGAATTTGTCCTCTTTGTTGTTGCTATTACTTTTTTGCAGTTCGGGTGGCAATTTTTGCAGCAAATGGTAACATATATAATTGAATAATATGTGCTTTCGAAACTCTACTCAGCTATAAACTGGAGAAATTTCCTTATTCGATTGGAAGAGTCTGCATCTGCAGTATGATTTTGCTTCGTTTCCGTCCATTTGTATTTAATGTACGTTACTGTTTGCTTCAGCGCTTATAACCTAGATTACAGGAACGGGCTCGTAACTATGTAGAAGTTAGCAGACTAAAGGACGATTTGAATCCAAATACTTGTTAAAAAGAAAGCATCACTTGCTTTTCAGAACATCGTTTCATTCCCTATGAACCTGAACTATAACTTCATTGTGGCTGTAGCTCAGTCTTCTATTGTTGTGACTCTACATATTTATCATTTTTGACTAAAACAAAACTTTTTGGCAGAATACTCACATTATGTAAAATACTCTGCTAGTGTTATGCTGACGGTCCCAAGCTCGGATAAAGGAGGAGGGTTGGTGCGTCTGGTTGGTAGCTGTACAACCAGAAAAACCTAACCAAACCCTTTACATGGATTCACAAATAAAAGATAATCAGCGAAATACTAGGGCGTACTCCATAAAAGACGTGTTACATCTAGTCCCTGATGTAAGAAAAAAATGGGCAAGGGCCGCCGCATCGCCCGAATGCGGTGATAAATATTCAAGAGCCGTTGCATTGGTGCCCGGATGCTATGATAAATAAGCAAGAGTTTTTGCACCGTACAAGCTAGTCCATAAGCGTAGGATTAGATTAGGATCTTGGAACATAAGATCTTTAATATGTAAGAGTTTAGAATTGATAGATGTTATAAGGAGAAAAATGATTAACATAGTTTGCATTCAAGAGACTAGATGAAAGGTAAAAACAAGTTAAGGAGTTGAATGACTTTAAACTTTAGTATACGGAGGATAAAAATAATAGCAACAGAGTGGGTATAATATTGGATAAAGATTTAAAGAATGATGTGGTGGAAGTTAAAAGATATGGCGATAGGATTATAGCCATCAAGTTAGTGATGGAGAAAGAGATAGTCAATGTAATTAGCGTCTATGCACCCCAAGTAGGATTGGATGCGAGTAGTAAGCTACAATTTTGGGAATTCATGGATTGACTAATGCTAGGTTTTAGATATGGAGAAAAGATTATAATAAGGGGTGATCTGAATGGACATGTAGGGTGAGATCGTAAAAGTTATGAAGGTATACATGGAGGATATGGTTTTGGAGTTTGGAATGGGGAGGGGACTTCAATTTTAGATTTCGCTACGACTTATGATCTATCTATTGTAAACACATACTTTGAAAAGAGAGAGGAACATCTAGTTATCTTCAAAAGTGGGCATCATAAAAACCAAATATATTTCTTTTTAACTAGAAGGTCCGATAGGTTGTTTTGTAAGGATTGTAAAGTTATACTCGGGCCTAACTATTCAAAATAGATTATTGGTCATAGATATGTGTCTCACTACGCCAAATCGTAAGAAAGGTCAGGTTTTTTGTCCTAGGATAAGGTGGTGGGGCTTAAAAAGAATTACCTTGAAAGTTTTTACTAATAATGTGGTCAAACAAGGAATGTGGGACTTTGAGGGAGATTCTAATACAATGTGGAATGAGATGACTATTTGTATTAAGAAAAATGCTAAAGATGTCCTAGGTGTATTGAAAAGAAAACGTCATTCCCTTAGAGAGTCTTGGTGGTGGGATGATGAGGTTCAAGCAGCCATTAAAGCTAAGAAAGATAGTTTTAAGACTTGACAAAAGACTAAGGATATATTGGATCTAAAAAGGTACAGATTTACCAGAAATGAAACCAAAAAGATTGTGGAAAAAGTAAGAGCGAAAAAAATATGAAGATCCTTATATCAATCTTAGTACAAAAGAAGGAGAAAAAACTATCTATAAAATAGTTAAGATGAAGGAAAGGAAAAGTAGAGATTTAGATCATGTTAGATGTAGTAAAAGTGTAAACAGTAGAGTTCTAGTAAGGGATGAAGACATTAAAGAAAGACGGAATAATTATTTCTACAACCTATTAAATGGAGACACCTCGAATATTAGTGTTCCAAATTGCTACATTACCCACCATGTCACCACAGGTCGTAGATATATATGCAATATTACGGTGACAAAAGTGAAAGAGGCTTTAAGGAGGATGAATGTAGGAAAAGCACCAGGCTCAGATGAGGTTCCAATAGAAGTTTGGAAGAGCCTAGGAATGTGTGGAGTATCTTGGCTAACAAAGCTATTCAATAAAATTATAAGCTCAAAGAAAATGCCAGATGAATGGAGGAGAAGCATTGTGATTCCAATTTATAAATACAAAGGTGATATTCAGAGCTGCAATAACTTTAGAAGCATAAAACTGATATGTCATACTACGAAATTATGGGGGAGAGTTATTGAAACTCGTATAAGAAAAGAAATTACAATTACAGAGAACCAGTTTAGTTTTATGCCAGGTAGATCCATGACAGAAGCTATATACTTGCTTAAGAGACTCGAAAGATATAGAGAAGGCAAGAAGGACCTCCATATGATGTTTATTGATATAGAAAAAACTTATGATAGAGTTCCTAGAGAGTTAATTTGGTATGTACTAGAGAAGAGAAATGTTTCAAACAAATATGTGGACATAGTTAAGGACGTGTATTATAATATAGTGACTGGTGTGAAAACCGTTGGGGGTCAAGGTACTGAATTCCCAATTACAATGGGGTTACATAAAAAATCAGCTTTAAGCCCTTATTTATTTGCCCTCATTATAGATGATTTAACCAGAGACATTCAAGATGAAGTTCCTTGGTGCGTGTTTTTTGTCGATGATATTGTTTTGGTAGATGAGACAAAAGCAGAGATTAACACCAAGTTGGAACTGTGGAGATCAACATTGGAATTAAAGGGTTTAAAGATAAGTAGAACAAAAACGGAATATATGGTGTATAATTTTATTCACACAAAGATGGATAATGAAGTGGTGAATATTCTTGAGAGAGAGATACATCTAAGTGATCATTTTAGGTATCTAGGTTCAATCATAGATAAAGAAGGAGATATAGAGGATGATGTATCACAGAGGATTAAAATAGGATGGATGAAGGGGAGAGGTGCATTTGGAGTGCTGTATGATCGGCGTATTCCTGTAAAACTTAAAGGAAAGTTTTATAGGACAGTTATTCGATCGGTTATGATGTATGGTGCGGACTGTTGGGCCGTTAAAAAGCATCATTAGATAAACTTTGTATAGCTGAGATGAGGATGTTGAGATGGATGTGTGGTAAAACTAGGAAGGAAAATGTAAGGAATGATTGTATTAGAGCTGATTTGGGAATAGCACTGATACATGATAAACTACGAGAAAACCATTTGAGATTGTATGGCCATGTTCAACGGAGGCCGTTAGATGCTCTTTCACGGAGGAGTGATTTGATTCAGATTGAAGGATCTAAAAGAACTAGGGGCAGACCTAAGATGACCCTAGGGGAGGTGGTGAAGAAAGACATGCATAGTTTAGGCTTTGTTTTAAGTATGATATCGAACATAGCTGATTAGAGGACAAGAATCCATGTAGCCGACCCCATTTAGTTGGGATAAGGCTTTGTTGTTGTTGTTGTTGTTGTTGTTGTTGTTGTACCCTGACCCTCAATAGTTACAGACAGAATTGGGCAGAAGGTCCTATCCCTGGATACCAGGTATATGGCAACAAAGGATCATCACTGTCGAAGAGAAGCAACACGTGCCTGTTATGCAGTACAGGCCAGATAGGGTGGCAAAACAATTCGGCCTGGTTTGGGTGATTCAACATTAGGTTTAAGGGATTGTGGCTTTGAAGTGCCAAGCCGGGTGTTGATACACTCCAGGTGTTGATACACTTAGGTGGAGGAGACTATACTTTTTACCCTACCACTTTATTGTCGCGATGATGGTTTTTAATTCGCTCCTCTATCCCATGTTGAGATTTTATAATAAGGTGCGCCCTTGGGCGAGTAGTGGTAAGTGAACTAAGTTAAGGAAGTAAAATATAAAGTGCAAATGGTTGATTGACAAAGGAATTGGGTCTGGAAAGAATACTGGAATCGATGTTCCTGATCATTCCGAATCCTAAGCTAGCTGAGTTATCTTATTGGTGTGGGCATCAGTTGAAGTAGTTTGATTGATGCTAGTGCGGCGCGTTAGCACATGCAGTAGTTTGATTGCTGCTGATCATAAACCACCCAACAAAGGTTTATAGTTGGGGCTTTTTTCTTGCTTGAATGGGATGTAATAAGAATGTTTGGCTTGGTTGTAAGCCAAGTAGCTGGAGGACATGATGATACGAGTGGCTCAGTTGCAGAGGAGGTGACGATACTGTAGGGGAGGTCTTGTGGAAAAATAGCTCGACGCCATGCTGTATTTGAAGGTGGCTAGAGAAAGAGAAAGGCTGTTCAGCCCGCTTGAATTGTACGACTAGATAAAGGATTCATGGACTATGAAACTCAACTACCCCTTGTGACACCGTTCCGGAAAAAAGTGGCCTACTTGAAAAAAAGGGCGGGGACTCTCGTGTTTCCACCCCACTATACTAAAAAAAATTGTAGGGCACTTTGTACTTACAGCCTCTAAGGAGCAAAATCTGTTACATAAAAAACTCATACACGTGGAAAGGAATCAATGAACGAAAATATACGAAATGAATTAAAATAGTTTTCGATGAGAGTACACAAGATGGGAGAAACATCTCTTTCTATTTATAGTCAAAGAAGGTTTCATCCTATATAGTGAAACGATTGACTCTGTTAGGGGTGCAGTAGTTTGATTGCTAAGTGCGAGGTGACGCGCGATATGGCTTTGTTGAGAGCCGTATCTTTGCAGCTTTTGGACAAAAAATCCATAACCCCAATTGTTATGGGAATACCATTTGGTTGACCTATCTATGCCTGTTGGAACAACCTCAATTAACCCTGTTTTTCATGGATAAGAATTTGTGTATAAATGTGATTATGTGAATCCATAATTGTTTTTCTCCTTAAACAATTAACACAATTGAGCTTGTGAGGCTGATGAGTTTGAGAGTTTCCATGGATGTTCAGAGGGTGTTTGGGGAGGGGGGGTTATGGGTTGTGTTTTTGGGTTAAATCATAGTTGTCAAGGCGTGGCCTAGTCGGCCGAGCAGTTTTGATAGGCTTGGGTGCCAGAGAGCCTTATGAACATGAGAAAGGTGGTCGCCCAGGGTGCCTGGGAGTTGCCTAGGCAACGCCTAGGGCGCCTTGGAAGCCCAGAATGTCTGGGTTGCCGCCTTGTTTTCAATGTGTTTTTTTTCTCATATTTTTCCTTGATTTCTGAATTTTCTTCATAAGATTTCTTAGGTTAGACAAGGACAACATTTATTAGGCAGTACTTATTTATGACTAATATCATTTAAGTAAATGTTTTATTTATTTAAGATATTATTCATAAATAAGCAAATACCCCTCATTTGAATCCACTAAAAATAGTCTAAAATTCAAATTCCAGAAGGATAAAAGTCAACCCTCTAGTTCAAGAATAAAAACGGTATTTTTGGGTGCGGGGGAGATTTTTAACTTCCAAATACTAGGCTTTTTTTGAAATATAAAAATTTCAGAAATCTTATTATAGTAAAGCATCACTAAAAACTAAGAGCACGCCAAAATAATCTATTGCTTTGATGCCCAAAAAATAATTTACATTCAGATGACTTTAAACAACATTCGCGTACTTCGAACAAGGCTTGACCGGAGTATAACTCCTTCATTATAACTCGGATTCAAGCAATCTCAGATTTGTTGGAAAGCTGATTATGCTAGCTTTGCAATGAATTCAAGATTGCTTGAATCCGAACTATATTAAAGGAGTTATGCTCCGGTCAAATTTGTTTGACGTACGCAAATGTTAGTTATAAATACGTGTTGCTTACTTTACTCTAAACATAATCCCAGGTCTCAGCGTACACTAGCAAACTTGGGTCCACACCACATATCATTATTTTGGATGTTTTTATTTAAACTAATATGGGTTTATGTGTAAAATGGTTAAAATAGGCTATAGAAAAAAAAAACTCAGATCAAGAAAAACACTTTTGGGCTCTCGAAACCAAGCTTCGAGATGTCCCGGGAAAAATACCAGGTTTCGACCAAAACGAGATGTCTTTGTTTCAAGGCTGGCCGAAACCGCCTCGAAACCGGCACCTCAAACCTTGGGTACAAGCTTACTTTTAAAGGAATAGAGGCACAAGCGCTTATTTTGGCATCATAGAGGTAAGCAACATTATAGTCTTCCTCTTTGCAGTTTTGTTTCTTACTTATATGCTAGGATGTTCTAAGTTTTAACTTCTTAATTTATTGATTTGTGATTTTTTGTTTATTATAAATATATTTTTTTTATGTCCTCTACTTTATTCATTATTTGTTGCCTTGTTGGTTTCCTCATATTAATTAAGTTATGTCTTAAATGTTGATTATTTATGTAGAATGCTGTATATATATAAACATTAATATATCATTAATATTTAAAAAAAAAAATACATTGGGAACGCCTTGGTTGCCTAGGGGCCCAGGATGGCCCCGAATGCTTTGGATTGCCTTGTCGCCTTAACAACTATGGGTTAAGTAAGCAGGTATGAGACACCATAATATCATGTGATAAAAAATTGACGACACTCCCTTTCCCCATTCTCATGTTACCACCACGGTCACACACCAATTATCCCAGCCACCCAGGTTAGTGAAACCTGCTACCATAATCGTTAGTGTAGACGAGGGGAATCCAATCTGTTTAGTTGATTGCCCAAGTAAAGAGAGACTCTGCGAAGCCTTGAGAACTGGGGAAGCTAGGAGATAGGAAGGGGAAGCGGGTGATGCAGAAAGGGGAGAGCGGGAGATATTGAGAGAGGGAATAGGGAGAGAGAAAGTGGCGGAGAAGGGAAGACAGCGGGGTTTTGAATGTGCTTGTGGTGGTATGTGGTGTGCTCACTACACTAGCAGTAGCCTCTCGTCGCTTTTGGATCATTGTAGCATACTAGCACTCACTAGGTAGCTCAAAAGCTCTTTATTTCCCTCTCCTTTTGCTCTCTTGGAGAATGTATGGAGGAGGTTTGAAATACCCTTGCCTAAGATATAAAACTTGATCTTTAGTGAAAAAATTGATTTGTTATAAGGACACCTCTTGTGATTTGGTGGCTATAACCTGTATTGCTGAACTTAGGTTAGCAGATCCCTGAAAACCGTTGTATTCTAACTTCAATGACTACGTGGGAGACAAGTATTCCCGTTTGTCTTAGTTGTATTTGTTTAAAGACCATTCAGAATTTCTTTATGTTTTTAAAGATTCATCGTGAAATAAAGACTCAATTTGATGTCTCTATTAAAGTTTTTTGATTTGATAATGCACTTGTGATGCAGTAGTCCAAGAAGGTCCAAGGCCCAAGCTCAAGTTGGTAATGGACCAGCCCAAAGAACGAGTCGGAATTGGTCAATTGGACCAGCCCAAAGGCCACAAACACTGTTCACGGTGAACAGTACTAACAGAATTTTTAGAAAGTTTTTTTCTTCTTCCTAAGTTCAATTAAGTTAGATTTATTTCCATAAAATTAGTCATTAATTTTGTTTCCTAAATTTGTTTTGTTTCCTAAGATTGGTTATCATATGAGTCATGTTATTTGTTTTGGAAACTTTCCTAAAAGTTATACAGGAAAGTTTCTCTTTTTTATTTTTGGACATTCCTTCTAGGAACCAGTCCTTCTATCTTTTATATTTTCTTTTAGCATTATAAATAAAGAGGAAAAAGATGCTGGCAGTAGAGAGAGTTGGCCAGAGTTTAATATTAAATTCTGGTTGAGTTTCACTAGTTGTGAGACTCAACCAAAACTCCTGTTATGTTCATTCCCGTTTTCAGATAATAGTGGTTTTTCGAAAATTCATAACTTCTTCATCCATGGCCATGGTTGGATCACCTTCAAAGTATGTTATCAAGCACATCCTAGGGTACTTCCCTCTAAGTTTGAAGACCTTTCAACGACTAAATCAAGATAAGGGAGTTTTTCCATAATTTTATAATTCTGATATGCTAAAATACCTGTTTGAGACCTATGGGCAAAATTGGTTTGGATCCCACCCGTTGGATTGAGCTCAGCTTCTGGAGTATTGTTTCTTAGATCCTAAGGATCGAGGATTCCAAATTTTGAAGTATTCTTACAGCCAGATTTGAAGTTGAAAAATTATTTGTTCAATTTCAATTACTCTTGTTTGTTGTTAAAGGTTAAATTTGGGTTTTGATTGTGTAGAGATCTTGTAGTAAAGATGGATCTATGAATTAGATGTGTTGAAACTCTCTTTGCCACCAACTTGAGTACACTCAACGTGAGTTATCTGGTTTTTGTTTTGATGATGGCATGACTCATCGAACAAGTTCCAAAAAGTCTCTTTTTCATAATGATTCATAGAATGTCCCAAAAAGTCTTTGGTGTGATGCTGTTTTAACTTTTAAATGCTTGTTATTTTATTAGCCGGATGCTTTCTTTTGTTCTTGCTAATAGATCTCCTCTCTCTATGATATTCCCAAATTCTCCTTTGTTTGCTTTGCCACTTCGAGTTTTTGGATGCACATGCTTTGCTCATAATCTGCAACCTCAGGTTGATACGTTATCTCCTCGGGCTGTCAAATGTATTTTTCTTGGTTATTCTCAAACCCAGAAGGGGTATAATTTTGACTTGATGCGGACCCTAAGGCCTTGTTTGATAAAACTTCTGCTCCGGATTTTGGATTCCGGTTCAGAATTTGGATTCTACTCCAGGATTATTTGGGAGTAAAAATATGTTTGATAACACATTTCTGAAATAGATTCCAGAGTATCTTCGGAATAGAAACATGTTTTATAAACACTATCCCCCAATCGAAGTCTAAAAAAGTGGTAGTGGTAGTGGTAGTGGTGGTGGGGTGGGTGGTAGTCGTGGTTGGTGGGTGGTGGATTCCGCTGGTTGTGGTGGTGGTGGTGGTGGTGGTGGTGGTCGTTATGGTAGTTGTGCTGGTGGTGGGTGGTGGCAGCAGCGGTAGTGATGGTGGCGGCGGTGGTGGTGGTGGTGGTGGTGATGGCGGCGGCGGTGGTGGTGGTGGGTGGTGTTTGTGGTGGTCAAGTGAGATTCAAGTGACAGTCTGACTCTTTTCCTTCTCCTCAAAACTTGCTCCAATAGAAAAAAGCAAGTATTATTTACTCTAAAATTTTGGATTCTTAAGCCATTTTGAATCCGGTTCACTTCATTGGAACTCGAATCCAATCGGACTTACCGACACGAATTTACTCCAAAATGGCTCCCTGGGAGTCAGAATCCATAGAATCTAGAATCTGAAGTTTTATCAAACAGACCCTAAATATCGGAATGCACTAAAGAAAATAAAAATGGACTTCTAGACACATGACGAGAAGGGATAGATGATTGATGATACTTCCTGAGCTCTCTTGCTTCACACTTGAGGCAGGCACAGACTTGCAATTTAAAACCACATGCTTAAGTTTTTTTCACAAAGATAGATAAAGGCATAGTTCGAAATCTCGAGTCTCAAGGGTGTCTCGACCCTTTGAGAAACCGAGATCTCGGAAATCTCAGTCGAGATCTCGGCGAGACACTGCACAAAAGCCGTGAAGGCTTAAAATGTGTATTTCGACCATAAAATGACCATTTTAAAGCTTGATATTCTGGGGGAACCCTATTCTAGCATATATAAACATATTTAAACCATAAAACTGTATAAATAATCACACATGGTGGTTGTTTGGGTTTACACCCATGTTTGGTAGTGTCGGTTTGAAATTCAAATGTATACCTAGGGTAATATTGACTATTCTACATAATGTGACACTAATAGAAGATCACAGAAGACCAAATGAGTCAGTAAAATGATATTTTAGGAGAAGAATAAACATAATAACACTTAATTAGTTAATTGTCATAGTAAAAAAAACCCAAAGTAGTTGAGTAGACTATACAATCATAATTCATACATTATGTCGAGACCAGTCAAGAACTAGTTGAAAAATGGTCGAGAACTGGTCGAAAATGTCGAGAAATGATCAAGAAATGGAAAAATGTCGAGAAATGGTCAAAATGTCGAGAAATGGTTGAAAATGTCGAGGCCAGCTCGAGAACTGGTCAAGATGGTCGATACACTGTATCGAGGCGAGATCTCGTCTCGAGCCCCTTGAGATCTTCGAGATCTCGCTGAGATTTAAAACACGGGATAAAGGGTGTGCTAGTGCATGAGGCTCCCTTTACTGCAGGGTTTGGGGAGAGGCAAAATGTATGCAGCCTTACCTCCTCAACGCGGAGAGACTGTTTCCGTGTTTCGAACTTGTGACCACAAGGTTGCAATATGACTACCTTACCATCACATCAAGGCTCACTCTTTTTTGACAAAGATAGATGTCTCAGCTGAAAGTGCCACTGAATGGTAGAAACACCATTGGAAGTAGTAGTAGCAGCGGTAGATGGTGTAACACAATTAAGATAATATAGTCCATCCTGCTCAGGCTTTCCACCAATCATCCTTCTTGTCTGAAGGTCCTGAAAAGCTCATTAAGAGGGATAGAAGGTGGCAGAATAGTTCAGAGATTTAGTAAGTTGACTAGCTGATAAAAGGCTTAAGGCAATTGTTACATAAAATACATAGGACAAATTCATTGATGAGGTAGGGGAGACAGTACCATGACCAGCTACACTGTAGAATACCCTTCGTTAGCAAGAATTACAAGTGAAGGATTGTGAAACTTATAAAAGGAAGATAACAGATCTGACTTGCCATTCCTGTGAGTGGAAGCACAGGAATCAATTATCCAAGAAGTAGATGTAGAAGTAAAAAGACCTGATGTCCCTGTGTGAGCAAGTGGCAGTAGATGACTCTTAAGATTATGGAAACGTTTAAGTAACTGACTGTAATCATCTTGAGACACATATCCTGATGAAGATGCTCCAAATGAAGGAACCATTTTGGCGTCGCCAAACAACACCATAAAGTATTACCATCTGACACTGTTGTATTAGGTAATTGTTGAGCTCATTCTAGTTTACCATGTTTAACCCAACATGTCTCAACTGTATGATTAAGCTTGCCACAGAAAGAACATTGTATAGAATATTGACCGCTGTCCACCTGTACCACGACTACGATCTCCCCTTGAGCCATGACCTCTCCCAGGAAAGGTAGAACCTCGGCCAGGACCAGCAACAAATGCAAAACCTTCCTTAGGAAACGGTGAGATGTCAGCTCTTGAAGGAGAACCAATACATTGAAGATGAGAGATGGTCTCAATCAGGGAATGCACCTTTTCCTCAGCAAGCAACTGGCTCTTAATGGACTGATAGTCAGAATTTAAACCTGCAAGGAACTTTGCAACCTGAAACTCAGTCTGCTAATTTGATGGCAAAGAGGGTTCAAAGCAAGTCAAATTAATAAGCCCTCTTTGCTACAGGATCTTAGTTCAGTCCATTACAAAAATTCTGCAGAGAAAAGTAATGAAAAAACCCACTTATCTTGAGATCTAACCGTCAGAATTAGATGAAACTTGGTATGGATGACCTTTGTAATGATTGTGAACACCTTCTGAAGTTTGGGGAGGATCTGAAAAGAACTATAGGAGTTATGAGTCTCGAAAGCCTACTGTACCTGTTTAAAGAATCAAGAGGGAACGGAATCTGGTTGAGTCTCACAACCGTAGGAGACTCGACCAGAAAATAAGAATTTAACTCTTTTTTTTTTTCTGGAAAATCTAACCACCAGCCAGCTTCTACTCCTCTTATTTATAATGAGAATCCTTACAATTAAAATAGGAAAGAGATAAAACTACTAAAACTAAACCTCCTTATAACATAGGAAGGTTTTAATACAATGGAAAGAAAACTTTTTAAATCTGAAAATAGGAAAGTTTCTAAACACTTTTAGGAAACTAAATTTAAGAAAGTTCTTAGTTTCCAAACAATTAAAATTCCAAATAACTAACACTATATTTTAGGAAAGAAATAACTAACACTATATTAAAATCTGCTGTTGGTACTGTTCACGTGAACAGTACCGTGAACAGTGTTCACGTGAACAGTGTGGGTTGGTCAGCCAATTGGGCCTGGCCCAATTTTGGACTTTCGCCCCTCTCGGAGTAGACTTGGGCTGCATCAGCTCCCCCGGCTTAGAAACATTCGTCTCCGACGAATGGAGGAAAGACATATAGCGATCATAAAAATCGGGGTCGATGCGCGAAGTCATCTTCATGTATCCACGTCGTTGTCACTACGTGGGTGCCCTTTCCACTTGATTAAGAACGACTGGTAACCTCCACCATTGCGAGTCATAGTATACTTGGAGTCAAGAACATCTTCAATTTGTTCGGGCGGAAGGAACGGCAAATCGTGGAAGACGTAAATTATGTTCCGTATCTCCTTCGTCGAATGATGACCCGTGTAGAGAGTCAAATCAGCAACGTTGAAAATGTTACTGATAGCCATGCCAGGTGGGAGCGCAAGGACGTATGCATTAGTTCCTATTTTCTTCAGCACCTTGTAGGGACCCATCTTCCGTGGATGTAACTTGGTAGCTTCACCAGGAGTGAATCTCTCAGGAGTTATTCTCACCATCACCATGTCACCGGGCTTAAACTCCACATAACGGCTATAACGGTCTGCATTAGCTTTGTATGCTTCATTGCTAAGTGCTATTCGCCGTCGAACATCTACATGTACTTCTGTGATATGACGGATAAATTCATCAGCTTCAATACTCACACGCACTTGAGGTGGGAGTGATACAAGATCGATAGGTCTCTTGGGTTGGATACCAAGCACTATCTCAAATGGTGTACAGCCCGTGGTCCGATTGACGGAGCTATTATAAGCAAACTCTGCTATGTCAAGAATGGAAGACCACGTCTTCTCATAATCACGAACAAGGCATCGGAGAAGATTACCCAAGCTCTGATTCACTACTTCAGTTTGCCCATCTGTTTGAGGATGGAAGGCAGTTGAGTAAAACAATTTAGTATTTGTCTTCAACCATAATGTCTTCCAAAAATAGCTCATAAATTTCACATCCCGATCCGACACAATAGTCTCGGGTAGCCCATGGAGACGTACCACTTCCTTAAAGAATAGGACAGCAACATGCCTTGCGTCAAAAGTCTTCCGACAAGGGAGGAAGTGTGCCATTTTTGAGAATCTGTCCACTACTACAAATATAGAGTCATAACGCTCCCTTGTGGATGGCAAGCCAAAGACAAAATCCATACTAATGTGCAACCATGGTGAATGAGGCACCGGTAATGGTGTGTACAAACCAGAATTTTGTTTGGTGCTTTTAGCTAGTTGACATGCACGACACCGTTGGACCACATTTTGCACATCATGGGGTAAGTGAGGCCAATAGTAAAGATCTGTAACTTATGCTATTGTCTTATCACGACCAAAGTGTCCACCTAAACCACCTCCATGTAACTCCCGAATTAGGTATTGGCGTAGGGACGTCTTTGGGATGCATAACCGTGTTCCCATAAACAAGTAGCCATCTTGAATCGAGAACTTTGGATCGGTTTCACCTTGCTGTAATTTTTGGTATATAGTACCAAAATCTTCATCTGCTATGTACTCCCCTTTGATATGCTCAATTCCTGTACTTTGGGCTGAAAAGGTACTCATCGTATTCACTTTGCGGCTTAATGCATCTGCTACTTGGTTCTCTTTTCCAGCTTTATAGTTGAGGGCAAAAGTAAACTCTTGTAAATATGAGATCCACTTAGCATGTTTGTGACTAATGGTCCGTTGGGAATTAAGAAACTTGAGTGCTTCATGGTCAGAGTAGAGAACGAACTCTTTCCCAATGAGGTAGTGTCTCTAATGTTTGATGGCAAAGAGGGTGATAAATATTAAGCTCCTCCCATATTCGCTTAAAGGTACTGTACTACTCATTTAAAGATTTGTTACCCTGCTTAAAATTAAACATTTTGTCATAAAGATCATAATTACGAGACAAATTCTTTTGCTGGGAGAAGCTTTCTGATTCAGCTACGATTCAAGTCCAGATCTACTTTGGATTTTTAGGGATTTTCTTTATTTTGATTTAATCGTGTAATGGAAGGTTTGGATAGTGACTTAAATTAGGAATTATTATGTTATCTTTTATTACTTGTTTGCGTGGGGTTAATTAGAGATTTCTTTCCTAAATTAGGGTTCCTAATTTTATAGTTTCTGCTTTCATTTGTTTCTATTTTTGATTAGTTTAATTTTTACTTTAAATACATGTAACTAGTGATGGATTAGTTAGATTATGAAGAATGAAAAATTGATTAGTGGTTGTGTGCCTGCCATAGTTTTCAAGGCAACAAGGCGACCCTAGGCGATGGAGGCCGACCTGGGCACCTAGGCGCCTAGGCAACGGCGTTGCCTAGGGGACCAAGGAGTCCTGGTGTTTTTCTTTTTTTGCTTAAAATATCAATTCTATATTTATGTTTATACTTTATATATTAAATGCAACAATGAAATATGCTACATAAAGAACTAACATTTAACTATTTAAGACATAACCTAATATGAGAAAAATAAACAAAGAATGATTAAATTATAAAATGTAAGAACTAAAAAAGCACAAAACAATAAACTAAGAACATAATAACATAAAAAATAAGAAACAAGAGTGCAAGTCCATAATGCACGTAAAGAACTAAAGAAGTAAATTACTCAATATTCAATGAATATTATATTGTTGTTACCTACTTACCTCCATGATGCTAAAATAAGTGTATAGACTGAATGTACCTCTATTCCTCAGTAGTTCAATGGCAGAGCGGCCAGATGATACTTGACAGGATGTAGATTTGAATCCTACACCTACTTGGGGGATTAAAAAAATCATAAATTATAAATATTAAAAATCTTACATTAAAATATATGCACCAAGTTGACAAGATGGGAAATAGTGAAATACTCAAAATCTCAATGTCTGAAATCAACCTAGGTCCTACCATCCTAGACAATGCAATAAACAACTCAAATAAAAAAAATCTATAACTAAATTCAAATTTTATAAGTATCAAACATCAAATATCAACAAAAAGAGAAGTGTCAACTTCTTGTTCTTGCTGCTCCCCTTCTCTATCACCCTCAGACTTCAGACCAAAATCATCCTCAACATCTTCATCATCATTAATAACATCCTCTTCTTCAATATCTTCTCCATCAGAGTCATCTTCAACTGAACCCCTTCCCCTTACATGACGTGCGTAGACATTGTTTGTAGATGCTTGCGCTTTTGTTACTCTAATGTGTCCCCCAGTAGATGTTGATGCATCCAATGTTCTATCTATATCACCCCACGTCAGATCATCATGGACTATATCCCCTTCTTGATCAGTCATCCACTCAAAACTCTAGTCCAAGTCATCTAGCACTAAGGGATCATGAGGTCCTGACTTCTTACGCCTTGCCCTAAACCTTTCTTGAAGACATCGATTATATTGGACATATACTAGATCATTCAAACGTTGATTTTCTAGTCTATTTATTTTCTTGGTATGAATCTTCTTTAAAAATAGAGCTATAAATTTTGTCATTCTTCTTTAAAAATAAAGAATGTCATTCTTCTTTAAAAATAGAGAAAAAAAATATAATATTTAAAAAATAAATTTTGTGCTTAGTTTTTAGTGCTTACGGATTCAAATGTACTCTAGTTGCGTTCACAACTAGAAGCGGAGCAACATATGCCTAAAATACGGAATGCAATCTTCATATGATCTCTAGTATCGCCTCCATGTGTTCCTCACCATTTCACTATAAAGTATAAAATACAAATTAAACCACAATAAATATAAGTTAAACAATTAAACAACTCTTTTAAAATCATAAATTATTCAATTACTTAGGGGGCTCACTTGATTTCTTTGTCTGATTGCCATTTCCTTTCCAAATGCACATTCACAATCTTTATAAGAAGATGCCTCTTTAGAAATCTTGTCTTGCAAATTTGGGTCAGGCACCATTCTTGTAAGTACTTCATTGAATGCATTTTGTATTTTTTCCTTGTTTTCCAACATCATCCTTTGTGTACATAGTTGTCAAGGCGTCGCCTAGGCGTCCAGGCGTGATTCAGAGCCTGGGTGCCTTATGAGTGTTGCCTGGGCGGTCACCCAGGCTCTCTGGGCGTCGCCTAGGCGTCGTCTTGGACGCCTTGGGTAGCCCAGAATGCCTGGGAGGTCGCCTTGGGTCTTATATGTGTTGTTTTTCCCTTTTTCTCTTTGAATTTACTTCACAGTTAAGCTAGACAGGAACAACATTTATCAGATAGTACTTACTTAAGATATTATTCATAAATAAGCAAATATTCCCTATTTGAATCCAATAAAAATAGTTTAAAATTCAAATTCCAAAAGGATAAAAAGTCAACCCTCCAGTTCAAGAACAAAAACCGTATTTTCGGGTGCGGGGGTCATTTTCAACTTCAAAATGCTAGGCTTTTTCCCAAATATAAGAATTTCATAAATCTTATTATAGTAAAGCATCACTAAAAACCAAGAGCGCGTCAAAATAATCTCTTGCTTTGATGCCCAAAAAATAATTTACATTCAGACGACTTTTAACAGCATTCGCATACTTCGAACAAGGTTTGATCGGAGTGTAACTCCTTCATTATAACTCGGATTCAAGCAATTTAGGATTTGTTGGAAAGCTGATTATACTAGCTTTGCAATGAATTTGAGATTGCTTGAATCTGAAGTATATTAAAGGAGTTACGCTCCGGTAAAATTTGCTAGAAATAAGCAAATGTTAGTCATAAATACGTGTTGCCTACTTAACTCAATTATTTGTTTCTTTGTTGGTTTTCTTATATTAATTAAGCTATGTTTTAAATGTTTATTTATGTAGAATGATATATATATATATATAAACATTAATATAGCATTAATATTTTAAAAATAACATTAATATAGCATTAATATTTTAAAAATAAAAAAAATACACTGGGAACGCCTTGGTCGCCTAGGCGCCCAGGATGGCCTCAAACGCCTTGGATCGCCTTGTCGCCTTGACAACTATGTTTGTGTACTCAAAGAATTTCCCAGGATTAAGAAACAAAGCAACAATAAACAAAGGGCGCCCCATCTGGCACTCCCAGCGCTTGTCAATAATATCGACTACTTTTTTCCAAAGTCTCCCTTTAACAACAAAGTTGAATTGTATTTTTTTTTTTTTTGTTTCTTCCATTGCAAGGTACACTTCAGGCATTGCAGGATTCTCATCCCCATCCATAAGTCTCAATACAATAACAAGGGGCTATGATGCTCTCAAACAATCTTGCACATTATTCCAAAATTGAGTGGAAAGAATTGTTTCAGCTACTTTCATCCCTATTTCTGTCTTTGACAGATTACTCTTCATCCAATCATCTGAAACAAATAACTGTTTCTAAGCATCTTTGTTTTTCAACATGCTCTGAAGATTCAAAAATGTTGTAGCAAATCTGGTAACTCTAGTTTTAACTAGTTCACTCCCTCCAGTTCTTGCCTTCATAGCCTCAAGAAGGCGAGTATGTCTATAAATAAAACCTGTGACTCTTCTGCCCTTTGCTATTACCGCCTTGAATATCTTTAAATTCCCTATGTCTTCCAACATAAGTTTTATACAATGTGCTGCACAAGGCGTCCAGTACAAGTGACGCCTCTTGTCCATTAATAATTTCCTAGCTGCTTTATAATTAGAAGCATTGTCTATTATCACTTGAACAACATTCTCCTCTCGAATCTCATCAATTTTTTTATCCAACAATTGAAACAACAAATTAACATCTTCTTTATGCTGGGATGCATCTACTGATTCCATGAAATAGGTCCCCTGTGGACAATTAACAAGGAAGTTTATGAGATGTCGTCCTCTTGTGTTTGTCTACCCATCAAACATGAGAGTACATCCATACTTCTTCCAATGCATTTCATAATTTTTTTTTATTTCTGCAACTTTCTCCTTTGCAGACTTCAAGAGAGGCACTCTCAACTGATGACATGATGGAGGCCTGTATCCTGACCCATATTGTGCTACAGATTCAAGCATAACCTCAAAGTCCCTGCTCCTGACAACATTAAATGGAATCCCACAATTATAAAACCATGTAGCAACATGGTCATCAACAATCTTCTTTTGTTTAGCTGATCTAAACCTATTTTGCATGGTTGTTTGTGTAAGTTTCTTGGGATCCCACCTCTCATCAACCAATTCTTCAGCAACTCGCTTCATGAGAACATCCAAGGGTCCCTTTTTTGTTGTTGGGCCAAAGCATGCTTTCTCTCAGCATTTGTTCCAGAGCTTGGGGTAATTCTAGGAACAAATTCTTGCTCAGTTGGGGTCTGCACTTCCCTTCTTCTCCTCCGTCCATGGATGTGTTTAAATCATCCATGGGATCATCCAAATCTAAGGTTATCCTTTTCTTATTCTTTATCATAAAATTGTACATTTCCCTAGATATTTCAACAAAAACCTTTGTACACTTGGCTACATCTCCAAAACCACCAGCCAAGTATTGTTTCAGCCTTTTAATCCCTTGATTACAATCTCTGCCATAGAGACTGCATCTAACTACATTCTTGTTGGCTAAGTCTGGCCAATAACCATATTTCCATCCAGGATCCTTTGATTTGGCCTTCCTGGTTGGATCTTTGCTTGGATCAATGGATGAATTTGCTGTGTTTTCGCCAATGCTTGATGGAGCACTACCATCAGTTCCAGTCATACTATAAGTCTATAACAATAAAACTATTGAAGTATCTGATTCATGAAAATAAAAACAGGAAAAAAAAAATCATTGTAGAGAATGAAAGAAAAACATTGTGTTTAAATTTCCAGCAAAAAAACAGATCTATCAAGTTAAACACAAATTTGGTCAGTATCCTTAACGCCTCACTTGCATAAAGTATTGTTCTAGTTACAATATGCCTTAGGAAAAGAAGCATTCTATCTCTGGTCTGTGATCAACATTTGAAAAAAAAAAAAAAAAAAAAAAAAAAAAAAAGCCCACAGATAATGTAGTTGGTACTGTTTAAAAATCAAAATTAGTACTGATACAGAACACATGACTAGTCGTTTGTATCACAATAAAGCACATTGATTAAAAAAAAAAAAAAAGAAAAAAGAAAAAAAAAGAAAAAAAGATGTTGCAGAGCAGAGAGGTAAAGAAGAAGAAGAAGAAGAAGAAGAAGAAGAAGAAGAAGAAGAAGAAGAAGCATGGAGCAGACCAGCGGAGAAAAAAAAAATATTGCAAAAAAAGAAAAAGAAAAAAAGATGTTGCAAAGCAGAGTGGTAGAAGAAGAAGAATAAGAACAGAGCAGAGAGGAAGAAGAAGAAGAAGAAGAATGCAGTAGACCAGTAGAGAGAAAAAAAAGATGTTGCAAAAAAAAAAAAGGGTAGAAAAAAAAAGACATTGCAGAGCAGAGAGGTAGAAGAAGAAGAAAAGTGCAGAATAGTAGATAAAAAAAAAAAAAAAAAACGTTGCAAGGTAGGGAAAAAAGAAGTCGTTGCAGAGAGAAGAAGAAGAAGAAGAAGAAGAAGAAGAAGAAGAGAGCAGAGAAGAAATGATATTAAAAAAAAAAAAATAACGTTGCGTAGAGAGGAAGAAGAAGAAGAAGAGAGCAGAGAGGAAGAAGTGAAGAAGAAGAGAGCAGAGAGGAAGAAGTGAAGAAGAAGAGAGCAGAGAAGAAGTAGAAGAAGAAGAGGGAAGAAGTTGCAGACCAGAGATTTCGATGAAAAAGAAAGGGCTAGCAAACCGCAGAAATTTCTTGACGAAAAGAAAAAAGACTTGCAGAGTTGAAACAGAAGATTAAAGAGTTGAAGGAAAAAAAAAAAAGACTTGCAGAGTTGAAGAAGAAGAAGAAAAAGGCAATATTAAAAAAAAAAAAAAAATCGTTGCAGAAGAAAAATAAAGAACCATTTATATAAAATACAAACAATAAACTAAACATACCTGATGCTGACCGCCGGAAGCAGAGTAGGACAACCTAATCGCCGGAATAGGAAGAGGAAGAGGAGCAGACTTGAAAGCTTCACGTTCTCTTTCAATCACCGGAATAACCCTCTGTCTTCTCTTCTGTAATCCATATTATATAACCGATGATCCCATGTATTGGTGTACAATATATTACTGTACACCAAACCAATGTAAAAGTTAATTTTAGAATCTTATTAAAAAACCCAAATAATAGTTATAATAATATAATGACCATTTAATTTAATAAAAAACAATTAGATACTGGTATCAAGGTGACCGCCCAGGATGTTTGAGTGCCCAAGGGGCCCAAGGCGATGCCTAGGTGTCTCCCAGACGTCCTGGGCCGTCGCCTTTCGGGCTGCTACAAGGCGAGTGATTGCCCAGCCCCATTTTTAGCGCCCGGACGCCTAGGTGACGCCTTGACAACTATACTACCTGTGTGGCCTTGGTGAGTTGCAGCTCTTTCTCTCTCCTCTCCCTCTCTCTATCTCTCTCCCCCTTTCTCCTTCTCTCCCGTCCTCCATCCCTGTGATTCTAAATCTCCTTCCCCCTGTTTCTTCTTATTTCTTCTATTTATTCCCACTACGTCCCTCTCTTGTATTTCTGTTTACTGTTCATTGTCCCTGCTGTTAGCACTAATGTAGAATCTCACCGTTTGAACTACAGTCTTTTCATACATAATCCGATTGGATTGAAACTTAGAGGATCACATCCTTACCCTAGTCGCTCAGTTCCAACTCTCTTCTCTACTGTGAGAACCAAACAAGTACTCAGACCTGGTTCTGAACAAGATTTGAAGTCCCGGTTTGGAGGCTGGTTTCAACCTACCTCGAAAACGAGTTGTCTTGGGTTTCAACCAGTGACCGTAACCTGATATTTTTCTTGGGTCAACTTGAAACTTTGGTTTTGAGGACCAAAAGTGTTTTTTTAAATCTGAATTTTTTGTGTATCACTATTTATCCTTTTTACACCTATTTCCCACATTAGTCTAAAAAAAAAAAATCCAAATGATATTATGTGGTGTCACTGGTGTGGACCTAAGTTTGCTAGTGTATACTGAGACTTACTTAAGATATCATTCATAAATAAACACCTTCCATTTGAATCCAATAAAAATAGTCTAAAATTCAAATTCCAAAAAGATAAAAAACCAACTTTCCTTTTCAAGAAACAAAATCAGATTTTTGGGTGTAGGGGCGATTTTCAACTTCCAAATGTTGATTTTTTTTTTTTTTTCTAAATCTAAAAATTCCAAAAATCTTATTATAGGAAAGCATCATTAAACATCAAGAGTGCGTCAAAATATTCTCTTGCATTGATGCCCAAAAAATTATTTTCATCCAGGACGACTTTAAATAGCATTCGCATTCCAAACGAGGTTTGTTCGGAGCGTAGTTCCTTTAATATAAATTGGAATCAAAGAATCTCAGATTTGTTGCAAAGCTAGCATAATCAACTTTCCAAAAAATACGAGATTGCTTGAATCCAAGTTATAATGAAGGAGTTGCACTCTACTCAAACCTTGTTCAGAGTATACGAATACTATTTAAAGTTGTCTGAATGAAAATAATTTTTTGGAAATCAAAATAAAGGATTGTTTTGATATTCTTTTGGTTTTTAGTGATGTTTTACTATAATAAGATTTATGAGATTTTTAAATTATAGAAAAGCCCTAGCATTTGAAAGTTGAAAATCTCCGCAACTGGAAATGCATTTTTTGTTCTTGAACTGGAGGATTTGACTTTTTATCCTTTTGGAATTTGCATTTTAGACTATTTTTGTTGGATTCAAATGGAAGGTGTTTGTTTATTTATGAAAATTAAAAAAAACATTTACTTAAATTATATTAGTCATAAATAAGTGCTGCCAATAAGTATTGTTCCTGTGTATTGTTTAGTCTGTTCCTGATTGGAATCAAAACTTATGCATTAAACAGGTTTCGATCGAAACTTTGCATTTTATATAAGCGGAGAACCAAAAGTGGTCGAAACCTAGTACTTTAAGTACCGCACCAGGTTTTTGGTTTCGACCGGCACCTTGAACCATGGTTCTAAAGCTACTGCCAGGTTTTGTGTTATGAAATTTATTTCTTCCCGTTGATGGTTGTTTGGATCTACTACTTGGTTTTCAAAGGGTTACTAGTGGCGAATCTTCCCTTGAAACTTCAGCTCGATCCGGAGTTGTAAGAGTTTGAAATCTTTTTTGAAGCCAATTCTGGGTCATTGTGTTTGTTCAAAATGTAGAAGAAGACATGAACTTTACATTCAATTCCTGATTGCCGAAATTGACCCTTCCCTTATAATTTCATTCACTTTTGTTCATCTCTTAACTTTGCTTCCAATTCTGCCATCATGCATGATTAATCAATCAAATTTCAAAGGTGCATCCCTGTTTCTGAATTTTGGGGCCATTTCTAAAAAGGACCAAAAAACACTGGTGTCAGTATCCACACCTCATAGATCTGCAACTTCTTATTAGGTTCAAGATTGACACTGGAAATTCTTTGATCAAATGGTAAGCTGAGTAAACAATTCTAAAATATGGAATCTTCTACATTGATGTCAGATGTAACTTAACCCATGTGAAATATTTAGAGCAACTGGTATTTTATGCATAGTCTGTCCTGAGCTCTGAATTGAAAATCCATTCTATGTATGTTTGCTTCTACTTGAATCTCTTATTTTTTGAATTTCAATGGAAGTGCTGCTATTTACGGAAATTTCTCTGGATCTTCTCTACTGTATTCCTTGTTTGGGTATCAAGTATTATATAGGAAATGCTACTTGGATACACCAATCCTTGGTTTTTTTTTTTTGGATAGGGGGGAGAGAGGGGGGAAGCTACTTGAATACATACAAGTGTATTGCTGAGTATAATGATTCTATACTTATTTTGTTATGAGGTATAGAAGCTAACATGAGAAGTATCCCCTGCAGTAGTAGGAATAAAATAGTTCTGAGAGCTGTGACAATAGCATACACTCTCTGAAATATGTAGAGCAAGTGAGTGACTAATATTGTTTATTAATATCAATACATTCTTGGTATTGACTGAGGCTTCTCGTTTTGGAAGTAGCTGTCCTTACATGTTTTCATAATATCTACACTGGAACCTGCTTATGATCCCTTTCCTTCTCTAATGGAAGTTTCTCCTCTGAACAACGTGAACAACTGCAGGATCCTTTCATGCTTCAAATTAAATGCGTTTGAGTATCTTAACCTGCCATTTGATTCATCTTTGGGAGATGTGAAAAAGCAATACCGCAAGGTAATTTTTGAGAATTTATGTGAATTAACAACTGTGAAACTATGTGATAAATCATTCAGTCATTTGCTAATTCTGTGGTTCTTAAATTTTGTAGTTATCTTTGCTTGTTCACCCTGATAAATGCAAGCATCCACAAGCAAAGGAGGCATTTGGAGGTAATAAACTTCTAAACTATTATTTATAGCTTTCAGAGGTTATGGAATGAGCTCCCCTCTGTAGGCCCCTCCCGTTCATGCATCATAGAGTTTTGGGTTCCGATGGCCTCAAACTTGGGTTAGGTAAACAAGGTTTGAAATTTCCCTGAGATATCTCGGTTTTGACCAAGGTTGAAACAAAATAGGCTGTGAAATAACAGGTTTACGGGATTTTCACCATTTCATGAAATTTTGACTCATTTCGGTGATTTTGGCCAAAATTCAGTCATTTCGACTAATTTCTAACAATATTTTAACTCATTTCATTGAAATTTTGAGTTTCTGTGCCCTTTTCCTGAGAGCTCCAGACTGCTAGAAAACCTCTTTTTTTTTTGGCAACATTCTTCGTTTGCTACTGAATTAATGCTCTACAATCTTTTATTTGTGTGTATGAAGCATTATTTGGCCAAATTTTCTCAAATTTCAAATTCTCTACTTATAAGACTGATGTGATGGAAATGATAGAATACACCACGGTGTATAATAGCAACCTAGGGTCTGATGCTAAATTACCATTCTTGGTGTGTTTTTTTCCCCCAATCTAATGCTTCAAATATATGTAATCATGCTTAAATAGGCTGCTTGCCTTGAAGTTTCAATGCTATGTAACTATTTTACAACCTAGTGTATTATATTTTGGTTGAAATTTTGACATTTTGTGAAATATTTCTGTTTCGACCATGGTATTGACCTTGTTTGAAATCAAAATCTTGAACCTTGGCTATAAGCATTCATTAGGGTTTCAGGGAAGTGCAAGGCCCAAATGTACAAAAAAGAACTTACAGAACCAATAAGTTACCTAACCTTTGGATGACCAATATCCTTTTATTATGTGGAGTTCCCTGAACTCATAGTATGGATTATTGGTTGTCTTTTTCCAGAACGCACATGCTTTGGACTCATTCTTGGAAATTACTGATAGAAATGAACTGGGAAGGAAGGAAGGGAGAGGGAGGGAGAGAAAGAGAAGGAATTTTTTTAGAGAAGATTCCGAGAATATCTAGAGATCCATCTTAAGGGGATAGTAGTTTTTAAACAGAGAAGAGAGGAGTGTGAAGAAGATGGGTAGGGTGGGTGTTGCATTGGGTGGTGGGGAGGGGGATTGTAGGGAAGGGGTAGGGAGGAGGTTGCAGAGAAAGGGGTGGGGCGGAAGTTCCCGAGAAGGGGGTGAGGTTGTGCCCCCCGGAGGGGGGGGGGGGGGTGGGGCATGTGGTTGTGAGGGAGGATGGTGGAACCATAGTTGTCAAGGCGTCGCCTACGTGTTAGGCACCCTTGTGGCGCCTTGGAAAATCGGGCGCCTTGATCGCCTAAGCGCCCAGTCAGGCCTCCAATGCCTTGGCACCTTGATAGCTATGGGTGGGAGGGGATGGGGCAGAAGTTGCTGGGAAGAGGGGATGGGGTTGTAGATGAGGGTGGGTCGGGCTTTCAGCAATGGTGGATGGGGTTCCATAGTGGGGTTGGGGTTTGGGAGTGTTGGATTGGGAAATTATGAAATTGATTGAAGTAATTGAAATGAAATTTGTGAAACACCATTCAAGTTGTTTCAGGATTTCAATTTCAATTGAAATTGGGTGTTGAAATGATTTAAACAGCATAATTTCATGTAATAGGGCCCATGAAATTGAAATTAAAATGATACCCAAAAGAGCCTTAACCAAACCTAAATATTTATGTTTCATTTTATCTCTGTTTTTTGGTTTTGCATTTCTATCCATAGTTGTCAAGGTGTCGCCTAGTTGCCGCGTTGGTCGCTAGGTGGATGCCTTGGTTGCCTAGGTGGCCAGCTTGGTTGCCTAGATGGCCAGCTTGGTTGCCTTGGCCGTCTATCAGGCCTCCAACGCCTTCGTTCGCCTTGGTGCTTTGACAACTATGTTTCTATCTTGACTAAGAAATATTTGTATTAACGCCATAACTAAATTAAATATGAATTAACATCATAGCTAATTAAAACATGGCTAGTTGTTGGTGTAAACCATTTGTGATGTTTTTTGGAAGTCGCAGACATATCTAAGCCATCCATTTTCATGATTTTTCCTATTTAAACTGTCTGCTCCTGCTCAGAGTTGGGAGAGTTGACAGTAATGGTTAGAGTACAGGTTCATATGCATGGACATACATGCAATGCATGCCGATATACAGGGGGTATTTGATTGAATTAGAATTTGAAATTTGTCAGGCGGCTAATCTTGACCATGTCTTATCTATACAACAGTCAAAATGGTCACATCATCTGTCTACATGTCAGAATTGGTGTGTTGTGAAGTTCAGAAAATTAACGGACCCTTGTGACAATAATATGTTTACTTAAAATATTCAAATATCATGCAAGGGATCTATTACCCCATTTTTTGACTCATGGTGGCTTAGTCGCTGCACTCGTACCATCTCTGGACACATTTTCCAATGTCATGTTAAAGTACTTGTTAAAGGACATTCCCCTGTCCACTAAGAGTGGGCCTATTAGGCTTGATATGATGGGGTTTCATTGACCCATTGCACTTGAAGGCTCATCCAATTGGGAGGAAGGTCTAGGTTTGCAATCTCAAACCTCAGGTTCTGCTCAGTGTGGTCCTGTCAAGGATTGCCAGGTCACAAGAGGTACTAGGGTTAATGGGAGTTAACATCCCTCAAGCCCCTAGTTTATAACTGAAATGGCCTGTGAAATTTGCATGAAATTTATGTCCCCACATTTGATTCCATTTCCACCTCAGGCAATTACCATGTAATGTAGGACTGGTCCAAAAATTGGCCCTATTTTAATATCTATTGGGTATGGGCTTTTAATTCTGTGTTATTGTTAATCGGTAGAATTATCAGGTCCAAAAGTGGGGTTCTATAGGAGTGTACAAAAATTAATATTTTAAATAGTGGTGGGGTCCATTAGAGGTTAGTTTGGGAGTTATCTAATAGTAGGTGTTTTTGGGGTCTTGTGGAGCTCATTCCTTAGCTGTTAAGATTTAGTTTCAGTGTTTTGTTTTTTTAGTAGTGTAGCAAGTTAAAACCAAGGATTTGAATTTCAGTTTCGTAAATGGCCGGAATTTCGCCGAAACTAGGTAAAAAAAAAAAACTCAGATTTTGAACTTGGTTTCGTTGGCCAAAAAAAAAATTTTTTTTGAGCCCAATTTTTTTTTTTTTTTCATGCAATTTTAACCTTTTTAACATATTCATTGAATCATTTGTACAAAAAAAAAATCAATAATGGTATTTCTATGTCTACATCATAGCATGCTAACATAAGCAATGAGTGACAAGGGTAGTAAATTAGAAACAAAGTAACAAACTAATGTTATATAACTTATATTGTTATTACAACATTCCAAAACATTCTTTAATTATCAAATACATAAAATAAGGAAGTTCACTCAAATCCACGATAAGTTTCATGGCGCATCTAATCCCCGAGCTTGAACCATAGCTGTTGCTGATAAAGGTTCTCTCATTGCATTACATATGCATCCCATTCATAGATTTTACATACACATTTTAAGAAAAAGTATAGTTTAGGGTAGAAATGGTTACCTTTTTTGCTTCAAATCTTCAAAGCCTTGATGAAACGAAGTTCAGTGGCCCTTGGAGTGCGAGGAAATGGTGGAAGATGAGAAGAATAATGGAAGAAGTGAAGAAATTTCGATCGAAATTAGCCTCTTTCTATCGATATATGGTTGAATTTGGCAGCTTTTGACGGAAATTTACTGAAATATGAGATATTTGGTTTTGACCTATAGTTCGTTTCGGTTTGGCCAAAAACCGAAACATTTAGGCCGAAATCCGAAATTTTGGCCGAAATTTGTCACTTTAAAACTACTAATAGTATTTCCTATGTTCACTTATTTTAGGATGATCTTTTGATCTTTAAATACATGTAATCCCTACTTTATTCATGGAATGGAATGTAGAATTTGGATTTGAATTATTTAGCCAAGGGAATGCTTCCTCTTTCTGTCTCCTCCCCCATTCCCCCCCTTCTCCTCCCTTTCTCTATCTCTGGTACTGTACACAGCACTATTCATGATACTGTTCACAAAACTATTCATGTTAGCGTTCACTCTCATCTGTAGATTGCATCTTTGGTCTCTCTATTATTGATCTGCTTTCTTTCCTAGGCAGAAACCCTTTTTTTTCTCCATTAAATTCTTCTAGAACATACAAATCTGCAAGCTTCTTGGTCCCTGGTTTGTCAGGAAAATAGCCTAGACCTGAGCCTGTGTTGCAGGCAACAGAACTGCTGATTCCTAATCTAAGATTAGGGTTTTCTGGCTTCATCACCATGTGGTGGCGAACCTGTTGCACTTCTCTGCAGTTCAAGTTCTTTTTTTTTTTTTTTTTTTTTTTTTTTTTTTTTTTTAATGTTTCCTGTTTTGTCTTTCCTCTTTCTCTTAATATGGAACTTTTGCAACCTAGTGGATACATGTAGATGAAGGTTTTAGTTCTAGGTATCGGTCGCTGCCGAATCTAATATCGATCTGGACCGGGTACGGGTGTTGACAAAAGGCCAATACTGATTAAAAAATAATAAAAAATATGGAAGAATTGGGATCGGCCATGGTCAAAACCGATACGAATCGGTTGATCCAGTCAATCCGATACTTATTCCTAAAACGATGACCTAGACACCCGAGTCAATGTCCACATTTGTTGGCATGGTATGACTCTTGTTGGAAATGTCAGGGTATCAGCCTTACAAATGGATAAAATGTATTTAGAGTATCATTACTATGTAGCACCTGTTTTAATTATTGAATTTGGCTCATAATTTGAAGTGGATAATGGTGACGCTCCATGATTCATGTTTAGTTTCATTTACTTGTATTCTAACCAGGATATTGTGAGCACATGGGCAAGTTTTCTGAAACCGAACTTAATTTGAATTTGTACTTAAAAAAAATGCTTGCCAAAGAAAGAGGGTCCATTTTCTAATGTAAGTCGGTCAAACCAACGATTGTTAGTGGAGTCACTAGCATGTCGAGAACAGGAAGAGGCAAATCTCCATCTTAGTTTATGTCTAGGGAACAGAGGGTGAACATGCTCAGAGGGAGGTGTACTGGGGGTGTGCCATTTTCTCTTGCTAAGTTTTCCATCTCAATCACTAGGGTCCCCCATAGTTACTTTCTCAGTTCTCGAGGCTTGAGACATGGCTTGATAGAGAAACCCATACGTTCATTGGCACCGAGATGCTTAGGCATTAGAGAACAACTTTTGGGATATGGAGCGGCTTGTCGGACGTCACCACACGAGATGAACCCTGGTTTGGTGAATTGAATTGCGAATCTGTACATTCCTGAGAATCTATAGGGGAATCTCTCTCGATCTTGAAGTGAGACACAAAGGATTGGCTTTGTCCTCGAAACTTGTGTTTACCTATTGCTGATTATTTTTTCTCACAAGTGCCTTTTTTTTTTTTTTTTTTGGGGGGGTGGGGGAGGGGCGGAATGTCCCACGATATCAAGGTTCAAAATATGGTATGAGCTTACATTGAGACAGATCCATTTGTCATTTTAGTTTCTGTTTGTTTGTGATGCCGCCTGAAAAGCAAATGAGTAATAAGCTAGAAATGAACTAGGTTTTTTTTGCAAAATAAGGAAACAACTATTGGATAGCAAGGGTCATAGGAGATCACTTAACTCTGGGGTCTTGCTCAACCCAAGTGTGGGATTCATCACCATCACCACCGGATGACCTCAACCCAAATGCAAAAGTATATATAGAGTGAGGTTGAAGAAACGTTGGAATATAACCGTTGGAATATATGATAGTTGATGGAGAGATATTGAAGGGACTTATGTCTGTGTCATTTTGTATTCTCACTTTTTTAGTAATTGAAAATTTATAGTAGGCTTGTCCTTAACCTCTTGCATCCTTACCTTGTTCTTTTTCAATTGTTATGCTTATTAGGCTGTTGCTTTTATAGCCCATTGCATCAGAAGAAGTCATAGGTTCTAAAAAGTCAGTATTAGACTGTGTTCTGCTTGGTGAATATATAGAACTGCTAGTGAATCTTTTTTATATGATAATTGTGACTGATAAAGATTTTCTACTTTGTGAGCAGCATTGGCCAAAGCCCAACAAATATTACATGACCCACAAGAAAGAGAATATCTTCTCAGCCAAGTTAATTCAGCAAAAGGTGTGCACTAACTTTGAATACCCTTTCTTTCCAAGGAAACCTGGATGTCAAGGATGTGCGACAGTTTTAACATTGTTTCTCTAGAGTTTATTGTGCTCTGTGTAACATTTGGTTCTAAATTGGTCTCTTCAAGATCTTCATAGCAACCACCAATTTTTTAAATGCCTGCATACAGCATTAACTTCAGTTGTGGATTTGTGGTATATTTATGTACAGCGTCCTCATAAAGAACAATGAAGAACTTTGTCAGAATTAGAGTAATTATTGCTGGTGTTAGTAACTGGCACACTTAGCCTTTTACCTCTTGGACATGCCTGTTAAGCATGGAGACCTTTGGATAATTTGATCTATTATGTAACAGTTACAAATTATCACTATAAAAAAAAAGGTGTCCCAGTGCACTAGGCTCCCGCTATTGCAGGGTTTGGGGAGGGGCAGAATGTACGCAGCCTCATCCCCGCAATGCGGAGAGGCTGTTTCCATGTTTCAAAGCCATGACCACCAGGTTGCAATATGGAAACCTTACCATCACAGCAAAGTTCGGCTTCAAAATTTTCACTATATGGAATGATATTAATTTTATAAATATTTAAAATATAAAAAATTTTACATGCTCCCTCCCCAGCAAAGTCCACGTCCATATATGATACATCCATGTGACACTGGTATTAGATGTGGTGATAGTGAATGCCCAATCAAAGTCACCCCTTGGTGCCAGAAACATAGTAACTTTTTCCCACTGGGGGGATGATGTAAAAAATATATAATTATATGGTGCTTATGTGTTTTCCTTAATGAATTGCAGAAGAACTTCTAGCTAAGAGGAAGAAGCAGTTGAAGAAAGATAATACATCAAAGATAAAGTCTCTGGTTGAAGAGGTAATGGAATGTTGCACATAGATCTAATCATTTTGAGCTAGCATGCACATTTATGTTCCAGCTGTGCTTTTTCTTGTTCTACATAAACTGGAAGCAATTGAGAAGTATGAGATTTTAAGATTGGGTTTCTAGGCCTGTATTTGGTAATCAACTGATCACAGATATGTTGTGGGTTGAAGATTTTTCATTTGATTGGGGTACGCCTTATTTGTGAGAAGATTTGTTACATACTTACATCCATGAATAAAAGGGTACATCTGTACATGTGGCAACCGGGTGGGTTGGGCTAGTTGGTAAAGAGACTTGGGCCTGTCCCATACCTACCTGGTTAATAAATAGGTTGGGGTGGGCCCCAACTTAGGAAGCAAGTTTATTTTTTCTATTCTTTCCCACATACTGATCCCAATTTTAGCATTGCTGACATCACAACACTGGGGGAAGAGGGGGGAGGGGGGAGATTTCATAGGAAGGAAAACCATTGTAGAAAAATGGAGAAGAAGAAGAACGGCAGGGGCAGCATTGGTAGCTAATTAGCAGATCAGCATTATGTTGCAGCAGCTTCTCCATGTATTTTCCAATGCTCTTCTTTGCTGTAAGGGGAGGGGGGTTTTTTGGGGGGGGGGTGGAAAAATGGAGAAGAAGAAGAACGGCAGGGGCAGCATTGGTAGCTAATTAGCAGATCAGCATTATGTTGCAGCAGCTTCTCCATGTATTTTCCAATGCTCTTCTTTGCTGTAAGAGGAGGTGGTAGCAAGCAACTCTTGCTGGACAAAATTTTTACTGGAAAAAGAAATTTTTTTTTTTTGGGTGGGGGGTGTCAAGAAAGGAAAACAGGAAGGAGCATAGTTGTCAGGGCCACAAGGCGTTGGGAGGGAGGCAACATGGCGCTTGCCTAGGTGACCAAGGTGCTCCTAGTGTTTTTTTTTTTTTGGGTTGGTGTATTTATTTTATGGGTATATATATATATATATATATATATATATATATATATATATGCAGTATGCTACATCAAGAATCAACATTTAAGGCATAACTTAATATGACCTAATATGAGAGAACCAACAAATAATGAATAAAAGACATAAAGAAGAATGTTGCAGAATAAATCAGTACCCTGCAAGAAGACAACATTCTACCAGCAGCACATTCAAGAGTTATAGCAGAAATTCAAGACGGAATATTGCATCCAATCATATTCTAGTTACATTTCCATGTCAACAACAGTCATAGTATATGTGACCACGACACCAAGAGACAATAACCCAAACATCTGATAGGCATATTTATCTTGGTGTCAAAGCAACCACAATGCAAAGAGACAATAGCTCAAACATCTGACCAACATCAATCTTGGAAGTAAAGAAGAGTTTAAGAAGGGGGAGTAAACACTTAAATCTGAAGTGGAGTTCCTCTCAAGAACAGGCAGCAACCACAAATCCATGGCAGATGATAACACTCCAAGCACTGTTGCTGCAAGAAGAAAAACAGTTTAACACCGGAACTTGGGTAAAACCAGAAGCAGGAAGAAACAGTGATGTAGGACAACCTAGAGACTAGGTCTTCCTACAATAAAACAACACTAGTCAAATAGGTTCACCTAATGGCTATCAAGTTCAGGCGGGCAACAGCATACATGAAATGCACATAGGAGGTGACAGTAATAACAAACTAGCAATGAACAATATAGGTTATAGGTTACATGCCTTCAATTTAGCAATATTCATAGGGGGCTACAGTAGTGTTCAACATTAGGCAGCATTCAACCAAGTACTAATGTACAGGAATTTTCAAGAACCCTAAAACTCTGAGGCTAAAACCCTGATAGCAGTGGCAGCGAACATTCGTATTAAAATCAGAAACAATTTGTTGCAAAGGAATGAGAAACACTAACCAAGCTTAGGCTGAAACAGCTGACCAGTTCCTCCTGTAAGGCTTACTGCCCAGCAGAATCAGGATACAAAGAAACAGGGGCAAACATTACCGGGTAGGTGTGCTGCGAAGAGCATATATAGACAGAAAAGAAACCAACACAGGGGAGCAGAACTGTGGGGTGTAGGGGAAACGATGTAAGTATAAAGTGAAAGGAATAATAAGTAAGGAAGAAGGAGAAGAGGGTAGGGACAGAAATCGATGCAGGAATAGGGAAGAAGAAAATAGAAATTGAGAAAGTAGAGGGAGAGAGACTACACAGCGGAGGAGATTAGTTCTTCTTGCATTTCATTAATTCATAATGTTCTGTCTTTTCACCAAAAGAAAGCATATAAAAGGCTACAAAGGGAAACCATGGGGGCTGGGGTAATGCCGTAGTAGGGATGGGTTACACTGTTACAAGAGGTAGTTATAACTACCTCAGCAATGAAAGAGAAAAATAAAAACATGATGAAAACTGACTCGGTGGGGGGTGGGGGAAGCAAAGCCCTTCTGGTGAAGCTTATAGAATGTCGAATGTGCTGCTACATAACTAACTAGTGGGTGGCTTAAGCTACCCTGCGGACTATCTAATGTCAGCTTCCTTCGGAGGGGGGGCTGTTCGCCTTTCCGCAAACTCAGGCTTACTTTTTTTTATTATAGACATTGTGCTTTGCCGAACTCCTTCCTGCTATTACTACAGCTACGTAGTAGGGCTCACAAAACAGAAGTCATGCCCAGTGACCAAAGCAACTCGGACTACTCTACAAAAGAAATAGAAACAACAAAAACAAAAACAAAAATTAAACATAAATAGAAATAAAAACAGAAATAGAAACAGAAATAACTATCTAGAAACTAATCCACCGCTGGATACAAAGAAGAAGAAGAAGAAGATATGGGGTTAGATGAAAGGAGAAGTAGCTTCCGGATTTGATTCGATGACTTGGGATATAAAGAACTAGGGTTTGGTTCTGATATGCCATTGTTGTTTCCTAACTTCTGTTAAAAACTGATTTATAGAAGCGGGAGGCGGAGAGCGTTACCTACAACTCGTATGTAGGGTTTGCAAGGTTGAAGAATGAAGGAGAGAAATAGAAAATGATTGTGCATGAGAGAGAGAGAGAGAGAGAGAGAGAGAGAGAGAGAGAGAGAGAGAGCATCTTTTTTTAGCCTTCATATTCTGATTCTGAGAGTCAATTTTTAGACCGGTTTACTTTGTGGGAGTTGGATCAGATTGGATTTACCAAATGTGATTCTGCTCCCAAATGACTCCCTGGGAGTCAGAATGATTGGGATCTGGGATCCGGAGAGTTATCAAATGAGGCCTAAAACTGCTGCAGCAGCTCCTGTACTTTAGCAACACGATATCCTCGGAACTTGTTATCAATCCACAGGGAATGAGTGGTGGGCTGAAATCTACGACGCCTCTGATACACACTAAATCCTCGATCAGCTGTGATTTTCTCATCAAACACCATTTTCAAAAGACAGATCTGCAGATACGCAGTGTCAGCAGGTTCAGAAAGGGAAAGTTTGTTGTGACATCATTTTCCCTTGTCTCTTTGGGAACCAAAAGATGACTTCTTCAATATTCCAGCAGCAGAATGTAAAGATTAAGAAGAGAAATCGCAGCATATACTAGCTCTGATACCATATTGCAGAGCAAATCAGTACCCTGCAATTCTAAGAGATAGTAGAGAAGAGAAGAGAAGAGAAATTGACATAGGGGCAAAGGAGTGTCTCGGTCTGACTGTTCAACTTGACCAAGAGACCCTAAAATCCATTATATAGAAAGAATGATGTACAATGATTAAAATACCCTTGAGACATACAGCCATAAACCAGAAATAAAAGAATACAAATAATGCATGATACCCTTGAAAACATAAAGCAAACTCAACAAAGCATATTTATAAATAAAGAAAACAAAACTATTAAACAACACATTAAAACTACTTTGTACGCTAGTAAAGCTACACATCCAAGAATATATTAACAGAAAATATTCCAGCATATATATTTTCTCAACAGTTAACAGACTCAACGCAAAATGAATAATACTCATCAAGCAATTCATGTCTAGAAGCATGGGTAACGGAATTAACAGAAACTACAGAAGAAGGACAAAGAGATTCAATAGACATAAGAAGACAGAAAGTAAGAAATAAGAATCGAAGAAATTGAAGGAAAAAAAAAAGAAGGCAGAACTCACAGGTCACAACAGAGAACGTAATCAAAATCGTAGAAGAAGAAAAAAAAAAAAAAAAAACTGGTAAGAAGAAGAAGAAAGAAAGGGAAAAAAAAAAGGTAAGAAGAAGATATCAGAATTGCAGAAGTCTTGAAGAGAAGAAAAAAAGAGGAAATCATCGAGAAGAAGAGCAGCAGCAGCAGCAGCAGCAGCAAAAGAAGAAGAAGAAGAAGAAGAAGAGGAAAAAAAAAGAAAAAAAATGAAAGAGAACACTGAACAGAAAATCGTAGAAGAAGAAGAAGAAGAAAAAAAATATCAGAATCGTAGAAGTCTAGAAGAAGAAAAGAAGAAAAAGGGAAAAAAATCAATAATAAGAAGAAAAAGGGGTAATAGCAGAAAATAGGGAAAAAAAGCACAGACCACTGAACTGGGAATGAAGAAAAGGAGAAAAAAAATGGAGAAAGAAGAAGAAAGGAAAAAAAGAAAAAGAAAAGAAGAAGATATCAGAATTGTAGAAGTCTAGAAGAAGAAAAGGAAAAAAAACGGAAGAAGAAACACTAATGCATACCTGGTATTGGTAGGCTGCCGGAGTGTAGGAGTGCCGGAATTGGGAATGAAGTAGCCATTGGCCTTTGCCCACTAAGGTCTTAGAGAAGAAGCAAGATTGAGTGAAAAGTGAGACTGCTGTTCAAGATTCTAAATTTCGGTCGAAATGTTTTGGTTTTGTTGCAAAACCAAAATGAAATATAGGGTCGAAACAAAAAAGTCCCAAATTTTGGTCTGAAATCACTGTTTCGACCATGCTTGGGTCGAAATCTCTAGTTTTGGCCAAAATTTGGTCCAAGCACCTTATAAAATATCAAGTTTCGACTGAAATGTGGTGTACTCTAACCTTAGAAGTCAGAGTAGTACAAGACAGGGAATTGTGAACAGGAGGGACAGACAGTGTATATAGCATAAACACTTATTTATGATTAATATCATTTAAGTAATATTTAAGATATTATTTGTAAATAAGCAAACACCTCACATTTGAATCCAATAAAAATAGTCTAAATTTCAAATTCCAAAAGAATAAAAAGTCAACTTTTCAGTTCAAGAACAAAAAAGGGATATCAATAGCAGGGCAATTTTCAACTTTCAAATGCTGTCTTTTTTCTCCAATCTAAAATTTCATAAATCTTATTGGAGTAAAACATCATTAAAAACTCAGTATCCACCAAAATAATCTTTATTTTGATGTTCAAAAAATTATTTCCATTCAGAGTTTAAACATTCTCATACTCCAAACAAGGTTTGATCAGAACGTAACTCCAATATAATTGGGATTTAAGTAATCTTTGATTTGTTACAAAACTGATTATGCTAGCTTTCCAACAAATCTGACATTGCTTGAATTTGAATTATATTAAAGGAGTTATGCTTCGGTCAAATTTTATTCGGAGTATACGAATGTTGTTTAAAGTCTAGAATGAGAATAATTTTTTTGAACATCAAAACAAAAGATTATTTTGGCGTACTCTTAGTTTTTAGTGATGTTTTACTTTAATAAGATTTATGAAATTTTTATATTGGAGAAAAGAGCTAGGTTTTGAAAGCTGAAAATTGGCCCGTGATCAAGGATTAAAGTATGGCGTATAGGTATTGTATTGGTAGCGATTTAAGAGTGTATTGGTCAGGGCAGTCGCACAAAAATGATTAGGGATTTTACAAAACATATTTTAAGAGATGTAATTAGCAACATTAAGAAGGAAAACGTTTCATGGCGCGTTGGCCTCTGCGGTAGGCCTTTCAGGGCAAGATACGCACAAAAATGATTAAGGAATATACAAAACATACTTTTAAAGCATAAAAACACTATAATTAGCAACATTAAGAAGGAAAACGTTTCTTACATGTATATTACTCTGCTAATACCATGTCGAGTTGTGGCCCTTGTGGGTCGGTTCGTACTCTAAGTTATGTCTTAGGAAGAGGTGCAACCAATAAGATTTTGTAGATGCTTTTTACATATGTACAATAGGCAGCCCACTCCATATACTGATGATAGTGGTTAAGCTACTCATGATGGAAACGTGAATATTCATCTGGAGTCGACATTTTCGTTGGTGGGAGCCACGTTGTCCTAGTTTGACTTCCCCTTGAACTTCCAAATGATGTACTTCCAACCAAGGTTTGGAATTTTGGTTTTGTACCTAGTTTCGGCTAAGGCCAAAACCGAAATTTCGATTGAAATGGCCAAAATTTGGCCTAAATCTGGTATTTATTTATTTATTTTTTTTGGTTCAAAATGTAATTTAGGTGGGAAATTTTTTTTTTTAAGCCCAATTTTTTCCAGTGATACTTTTTTAACCTTCTTTCACATATCCATTGAATTATTTTCACTAAAAAAATTTTACATTTGGACCGAAACCGAAATTTGGACCGAAACAGTGATTTCGATTGAAATCGAAATTTGGGATAGAAATTTGGTACTTTCCCATTTCGATACCTAGTTTCATTTCGGACCAGTGAAATTTCGAAAAATTTTGAACCGAAACCGAAATTTCGGTTGAAATTTTGAACCTTGCTCCCGGCGTCGAAGTTCTGATCAAGATTTACTCCGTAATGCATTAATGATGGACCATTACTTGGTTCTAAACTTATGCTCATGGACTCCATCTCAAATGTAAGCATATAACTTTCATCAACATGGGCCCGCTGCTTACCCTTCCCCTTCCGACTGTAACTCCTTGGTTGTGGGTAATCACCATGATCATTATCTTGAGTTGCATGAGTATATGCCGCCTTCCCTGTAAATTGCATTGGATCATACGTTTGCACACCACCACCACCACCACCACCACCACCACCACCATTCTCCACAGGAATAGTGCCTCCATACTGAGCACTTGACCTCGTATTCTTGGCATCACCACCAGAGGATCCAGAACTACTCTCACTTTGGACTTCAACTTGTGTTTGTGATGGTGCTTGTGTTTCGTCATCATTATTTAGTTGAATGATATCCTTCATGTAAGGATCAGCTGTGGTAGTTTGCCGATCTTCAACAATCTCATCCATCACCATTGTTCAATCTGTGTCCTCTATCCATGCTCTAATTGGATCCTCCTCATCAAGCATGTGGTTGCTGTCAATGGGGTGTACATCTATTCCATTTTGCTGCTCCAACTCTAGAAATTTTCCTTCAATTTCATGTTGTAATGCACGTAACCAACTTCTAAAGTTTTTGATGGTTAGGCGGTTTCGTGGTTTAGTATGTATAAGGTCGAAAATGCTCCAATTCCTTTCACAACCACTTGAGGAAGCCGTTTGGGACAATATCTGCGCATTACAATCTTCTTCAAGTGTGGAGCACTTGCTCCATAGTTAAGCCACCAATCAGCTATACAAAGTACAATATTTTCAATCAGCCACCAATCAGTTGAGCTACCAATCAGCTGTAAAAAAAAAAATGTTACATTCTTTAACGTACCAGTAGGCATTGTGTATCTTGTGGCTATAGCAATCCGATTAGCAAACCGTTGCGTACTTTCACAAAAAATTTTAATCCAATCATCAAGGGTTTGTGGAAGTAATATTTATGAAAACATGAGTGGTTTTTGTTACCTCGTCTGTGGCACACACATGGTTTAAAATCTCGCCTCGGTGAGATCTCGGTGAACAACGAGACGAGAACCATGGCGATAATGGTTCTCGGTCTCGATGCAAGTTCTCCCCGAGATCTCGCCGAGATCTTTGTGTTATCGGCAGTTTCTCGGCGAGATTTTGGGATATTTTGTGATATCGGTAGTTTCTCGGCAACTTTTTGCCCGAGATCTCGTCAAGATCTCGGGATATTTTGTGTTTTCGAATGCTACATGCAGGAGCAAAACCAAGTTGCTTTTACACTGTCTCGGCGAGATCTCGGCAAGATCTAGGTTTTCCAAGAGGCTGAGACGCCTCCGAGAACCGAGATTTTAAACCTTGGGCACACATGACTCTCGTTGTATCTGGCTCCATTCTATTGATGACTTTTCTAAGAACTTCTAAATAATTCAAGTCATACGGTAATCTAAGTTCAGTTTTAAGTAATGTGCTACACATAGTAAGAATGTAAGATACATAAGAAATTTATAATTCAAATCTGAACCGATAAAAATAAAAAGCAATAGTCTAAGACTCTAAGTGAATCCAAAGTACCTGCCATATGAATGTCTTGCAGCAACATTCCTTCCCATCGATTCTCTATAATTTTCAAATATTGTTTCTTCCCTGGGTTCCAATCATTTATCTTTTGCCTTATCACCCACATTGCACTAACCAACCTCCCCATTGTTTGCTCCTTGTAACCATCAACAATCCTAAGCAGAGCAAAGAGAGGCCTCATAACATCACTTAATTGTTCAATCTTCTTCCAAAATTTTATTGAAATAAGGATGCCTGACACCTCACTCCCTATGTTGGTTGCATAATAAGTGCTTGACAACCATTCTGCATTGGTTATCATCTGGAGTAAACCTACTTTTCAGGTAATAAGGCTGTCCAAGGCAATGTAGTTGGTGGCAAACCTTGTTGCTCCAGGCCTTACCAAGTCCCTGATCGTGTGCTTTCTTATCAAAGCCAACACTCAACTGTGGTTGTAAATAAAATTTGTTACCTTTCTTACATCACCGACCAACTTAGACACCTTGGACAGCTCCCTAATGTTTTTAAACATCAAGTCAATGCAGTGTGCCGTACAAGGTGTCCAAAACAGGTGTTGTCTCTTCATCATAAGTGTTAGTCCAGCTCTTTTATAATTCGGAGCATTATCTGTAGCAACTTGGACTATGTTTTCCTCTCCAATTTCCTCAGCAACTTCATCCATCGGATTAAAGAGATACTGTGCGTCTTTCACTTGAGCTGATGTGTCCACTGACTTGAGGAAGATGGTACACCTATCACATTAAATAAGGAAGTTGATGATGGACAACCTTGTGAGCCCACTCCAACCATCACACATGATGGTTACTCCCTATTGGGGCCATTTCTGTTTGAAGGTTTGTACATATTTATCGATTTCACTCACTGGCATCTAAGTATGGGCCAACAATCTGATAAGGTGTGAGTGGTGTCACACCTGGTCTATAGCGCTATATCTCACTCAACATTGCCTTGAAATAGAGATCTTTGGCCTTGTGTGCTGGAATAAATGCATTGTGGAACCATCTAGAAATGGATTTCCCCATTCTCTCACTTAAGGACTTTGGATGCATGGATTCTTTTTTCTTTCATTGCCCTACATTTCATGATCTGAAGGAGATTTTAGGACCCATGTCTTGAATTTCAAGGCTCTTTTTTCTCTTCCCTTTAAGTCGGTCAAACATATCTCCCACACTTGATGATTTACTTAAAGAAGCTAGTTGCTTATCCCTGTTTGACGGTGTCTGTGTCCTAGAACCACCACCATTATTACCACCAGCATTATGAGACATGGACCTTCTCAACTGGTACTCATTCCAACGTTTCTTTCTTTCCTCATGCCTTGATCTTCTAAGCACCTGCTCGATCTCATCTTCAGCCTCTATATCTGACCTCTCATAATCCTCTATTTTATTGGATTTGGATCCTCATCCTCCATAAGATTTTCTGTATATCTTGCTTCATCATCCTTTTATTTATTATTTTTTTTGCCTTTCCTTTTGTTAACTGCTTTGCCATTCCTTGCTTAGTTCCACTAGAAATTTTAAGCACTTCTTTACATTGGCATAACCCCTTGCCATGTGTTGCTTTTGCCGTGTCACCCCATCTCCATATGTTTGGTGCCATAGAAATTGCACCTTGAGGTATCGATACTTGAATCCTTGCCCACGATTGAAAATCCACTTTTTGTTCTTGGACTGGAAAATGACTTTTTATTCTTTTGAAATTTGAATTTTAGACTATTTTTATTGGATTCAAATTTGAGGGGTGGGGGGTGTTTGCTTATTTGTGAATAATATCTTAATTAACTGAAGTTCATAAACATACATTTATTTAAATGATATTAGTCATAAATAAGTATTACCTATTTAACTCTGAACACAATCCTTAGGTTTTAGCATTAGCATACTATGGTAAGACATAGAAATACTATTTGAGATTTTTTTTTTTTTTTTTTTTTTTTTTTTTGTGCAAATCACTCAATGGATATATTAAGAAGGTGAAAAATGTATTACACAGAGAAATTGGGCTAAAAAACTTGACAGGTTATTTCAAAACTTTTTTTTTTTTGTCACCATAACTTATTTCAAAACTTGACAGGTTATTTATTTATTTATTTTTTTCCATGGTTTCGACTGAACTGGCTGAAATTTTGGTTTTTGGCCTGGCTGAAATTTTGGTTTTTGGCCTGGCTGAAAGTAGGCACGAAACTGAATTTCCGAACCTTGAGTATAACAGCTACACAAGCCAATGGTTATATTAACAGCGGAATTAACATATTGTAGATAACAAATATAATACAAAATTAAAAATAAAAGTGAAACTAAAAGGCGACAGACCAGGCTTATAAGGCCCAAGGCGTCGCTCAGGGTTTCAAGGCGCCTTATCGCTAGGCCCTCTGACCACGCTCGAATGCCTAGGTGTCGCCTCGACAACTATGGGAAGGACGATGAAGTGGAAGAAATGAGGTGAGGCCATAGGGTTCAATTAAGAATGGGTAAAGAGTAGGGATGTGATGATTAAGAAAGAATGAAACGCGAACACACACACACACACACACACACACACACACACACACAAACACCAAAAAAAAAAAACCTTCATTTTGGTTAGTCATAGTTGACTGTGTTTGGGCTGGTCCTCGTATGTTTGGTCTTTGTAGATGGGTTTGATGATCTGCCAGGTCATGCCTACCTGGTAGATTAGATATTGGATTGAAACTGATTATAGTGTTTTTATGGTTTGAAGTATTCTTGTTACGTACTGTAAGAATATAACATAAAGTACTATTTTTCCAGATTTATTGTTTTGTTATTTTGATAAATTTCTGAAAACTAGATTTAGTGGTTCATTCATTAACGAAATTGAAAAGTAGGCCAATAATTCTTCACTCTTTTTAAGTTCAGGAATATGAGTTTTGTAAGGCCTATCAATTTACTTGGTGGATCATTGGAAAATTTTCAAACTAATGCAACTGGGGGTGGGAGAGGGCTGGGAAAAGGGCTTCATGCCTATGGTCTATTGGGAGCATGATGACTATATGTTTGATATTTTCATCAATGCATTAAGATAAGGTCATAGTATTTGGCATCTTAATAGGATATTCTAAATAAAGACAGCAAATGGCATGCTTCCCAAGTGTGGGCTTCTAACTTCGAGTACCATATGATTCAGGGCAAATATGAACAGCAGTATGAGCAATCAGAAGAGTTTCAGCAGCAATTAAAACTAAAGGTGCGAGAGCTGTTAACCGAACAAGAGTGGCGTAGGAGAAAAATGCAAATGAGGGTATGATGGAAGCTTGGAGGTCATGTTTCTTTGATTTTCCATGACGTAGTCCAGTTTCATGCTAATTCCTTTGATCAATGGTGTTGGTCTGTTATGTAGATATCAGAAGAGGAGGGAAGATTGAAGAAGGATGAGGAAGAAACAAAAGAAATGTGGAAAAGAAAACGTGAGCATGAGGAGCAATGGGAAGGGACAAGAGAGAAGAGGGTTTGTTTGCCATTTTTGTCTTTCTTTCTTTATTTATTTATTTTTCTCATTAATGTTTATTTCTTTGCGTATTTGGTTTCTAAGTAGATGTTCCATCTTTGCTTGCTTGAGCTGGAAAGTACTTGACTGTTTATATAGTTGGAACTTAAGCATTAGAAGCTGCTGTGCACACATCAGTGGTTCCTCCAGAATTTAATTCTCTTACCATTTCCTACTTGTAGTCAGTTTGCTTTACAGCGTTCATTAGCTGAGAATTTTTCATCATGCTAATGCAACCCCGTTTTCCAAAACCCTGCTGTTGGGTTGCTATGGGCCCACCAAAATGACAAGAATCCAAATATAAGAATGTAATGGCAATTCTGTAATTAATTGAAAATTCAGAACCCTATTAGGAACAGTAAACAAGAGTAGGCACAGAACTGTCATTAATTTAAAGGACAAAAAGGAATTTAGTAGGGAGACCGCGCGCGCGCGCGCGGGGGGGGGGGGGGGGGGGGAAGCTTTAGTGTAATACTCAAAAGATAGTCTTAAATGCAATTATGAAGAATGGATCTTCTTCCTCATGACTCGTCACCCATAAACATGGAGACCAGATTCAAAACATTCAATCAAACTCTCCAATCTTGAGTCCAAATCCCATGAAATTCTAGGATATGTTCACAATCCCCTACCTAGTTGAATCTAACTGAAATCAATCTCAGAAATCAACTAACAGTCAAGTGATTAGTTCTGAAATCAGGAGCTGGCGGTAACCTCAAACCCAAACCTGAGTGTCAGTTTGAAACTCTTAACTCAGTTATGATTTTGAACTGGGGCTTTGCAGGCTTGGTGTTTCAATGATATCAGTTTGATTCTACAGGCATGAGGCTGAAAAGATGACATGATTTAGAAGAGAGGTCGAGTTCTCTTGTATCAACTGGATAGAATAACAATAACAGGAACAGTAAATGGAAAGAACATAGAAGAAAGGAGAAAGGAGGAAAAACATGAGAAGAAAAGAACTGAAGAAGAATAGACGAGAATAGATTGGAAGGATAAACTCATCTCTTCTCCTAATACTTCACCAATGCACCATCTGTTCTATCTGTTCCTTCTGTACTCTTGCTCTTCTTTAACGTTGCTTGCATCCCCTCTAACCCTAATAACCGATTCACCTCTACCCAAACATCCGTACTTCTACTTGGAACTCCAATTCTATAAACTGCAGTTCTTTCCGATACAATATCCTCCCTTTTCCCTATTAAACCATCTCCTTTTGCTATTTTATTTGCAGTTAATGCTTGTATTAACCTTACGAGTTTAAGCATAAGATTTATTAAATTCTAACTGTTGTGTTAAATAACCTCCGTCACCTAATCTTTATCACTCATCCATCTTAAACATCTTCATCTGACTATGTTCTCCTAACTGTTGTGCTAGTCTACATCACCTAATCTTTCTCACTCTTCCATCTTATACATCTTCATCTGACTATGCTTATTAGTTATTATATGGATGTGCTGTTTCTTAATCACTCAATATTTTCCCCTGGACTTTATGGCAGTCTCAATCTTACAAAATTTCACCTATGAAAAAATGTAGTGAAAATGATATACACACCAGTAGAGGGTAATAGATCCTCGCATACTAGCTTCTAATTGACTGTCAGATGGGATGAAAGGAACTTCAGCCTTTCGCTGCTGCTGTCACTGCATCACCTGCTATCCACCACCGCTCCGACATCGGCCTCTCCCTCCTGTCTCCACTATCACTGCTGCACTGGTTCCTTCTCCTTTCTCCCCCTTCTCAGAATCCAATGTGACACTGGAAAGAGAGCAGAAGGTCGATTGTTGGCCACTCTACAGTGTTGACGTCGGAGACGAGCAACTCCCACTGCTCCCCCTCTCTCTGTCTCCTCCTATCTCCTTCGCCATTGCCACTACTTCCCAGAAACCGATGAATGATTGGAAATGGTGCCCAAAGAACATTATGAAAACAATTACTTTTGATTCCTCAGATCTGGATTCAAAAACTTTATTGATCTAGAGACCTCCTGAGAACAACTACTTGGTTAAATGTTCAATTGCTTTATTTAATTGTTAAAAAAAAACAGCTTTTATTCTCTATAACTTCCTACTACCCAAATTAGAAAATTGGGAAATCAAGTTATAAAGAATATTGAAGAAGAGCTTGATGCCAGAGATTCTAATGATAGTAAGAAGTCTATCAAGCATTAGGACTAGATTTGAAAGGAGTAGAGTAAGAAGTTCACCTGAAATGTTGGTAAGTGCATGTCCTATCTCTCTCTCTTTGCATATTGTGCTCTCTTACAGAGTTGCAGAGTGCAATGTACAAACTACTGATACAATCATGCAGAGGAAGATGGCCTCGACCCTCGAGAGGTTAGTTGGAGGTGAGGTGAACATCTCATCAGCAAGGGATCTTAAGAACATCAACTGGTGGCATGCTTCCCTTCAACTGGGGGTCCGAGCCCGCCCCGAGCCTGAATTCGTCTTCTTCTAGGGTTGGGCTGGGGTTTTAGAAGAGGCCCGGCTCAACCCAACTTTATTGGAGCCCTACCTTCAACCTTACACCATCCTTGGGGTGGGGGTTGACCTGACTGCAAAACCTGTCCCATCTGGGAAGAGACACTTGTCGTTCCTCTCGACAAGGTGTGTTCACCGACATCATCCTCGCCATTGCCCCTCATGAGACCATGCCCTTGGATCAGTTCCCCACACCCCACACCCCACACCCCACACCCCACACCCCCGCCTCTGCCACCCCCACCTCTGCCTCAATCTCAAAGAGATGCTCCATTGTTCTGGTCTCAACTTTTGATATTATATTTTCCCTTAGACTCATAGAGTATGCAACCATGCTTTTTAAACCAGATCAGAACCTCTGATTTCCTGATTTTGAATTTCTCCTAAAAAACAGGTTTCTTTCCTTGGCTGTGATTCTGGTTTTCTTTTTGGATTTCTGGAACCTTTAGAGCCTAGGTGACTGTAAACCTATCAAGAGAATGTAATGTTTTCATCATGTATGGGCACGCATCATACATTGTACGGGTAGGATTAGTGGATGGGTGTTGAATGGACGGATGTGATTGGATGGTGCCCTTTATGGGAGGGTTCAATTAATCCACCTTAACGTATAATTGCTTGGAGATCTTCTAGTAATTTGGCCCGATTTTGGGAAGGACCAAATTATCCTTCTTAATAGGGTTAGTCCCTGCTCACTGACTTTATATAGATAACCAATTTCCATTATTGGCTATCGTTCAACGTATACAGAAAAGGGAGCAGACAAGACTAACAGAGAGATTGGCTGACATTGGACTACTTGTGAAGCTCATGGAACCTCTTCATTCAAACGAAATGGATCCGGGTATGTGTCTGTTAATTACTTTTGATTCATGTATAAGAAAATTTTAACAGTGGTATCAAAGCCATGGTGCTCGAATCAAATTGAAGAGTTTTACCCGTACCACTATTCACCATTTAAAAAAAAAAAAAACCAGAAGACAACTAAATCTACTATTCCTACACAATCTACTTGAATCTTCTCTCCATTCCCTATGTAGATGTGTAGCTCCTTATCACTTGACCTCCTCTTGATTCTTAGTTCCTGCACAGAATTCGTAATATGAATACTAGTGCCTATATCAAACCACCAAGAAGTGGGGGAAACATCAACCAAATTGAATTCAAAACAGACTAGAGCTAGAGGGGTACCTATGATCAAGTCCTGAAGCTGAGTGACTAGTTGAGCTGTATTCTTCTCTTTGCTGTTCTGTAACTTGTAGCACTCAGCTTTCTTATGTCCTACTTTTTTGTAGTAGTTGCATTTCCCTTGAAATTTTGAAGAACCCTGACCATTCCTTTGGAAGTTTTTATTCTTGGGTTTGTAGAACTGACTAGTCTGCTTTGATTTGCTAGATTTCCCTTTTACCTTTTTTCCCTTTAAATCTGCCTTCTGGGTATTTTTATTACCCTCATGCACAGCCAATTGAACTGAGTGTCCTTTCTTCATCTTTATCTCTTCCTCTTGAACAAGAATGGTAGTCATGTCATCTATAGTCTATTGCAGACTATTGACATTGTAGGATGTTCTGAGGTTGTCAAAACTAGCAGGAAGAGATTTCATAATCTGCCACACCAAGTGACTCTACAATGGGCACTTTCATCTTTGAGAGGCAGTGTTTATTACTTTTGAATAAATGTTATTGTACTCTTTGATTTTTTAACATGATGGAAACGCCGGAAAACTCCAATGAAGCTTGTGACGGCAGGCTATTATTTGTTGGCCTGCGGGCTGGCCGTCAGGTTGGCCTTACGGGCTTGCCTGCTGGCTTGCTTGCGGGCTGGCCTTGCGGGCTTGCCTATGGGCTGGCGAGTGGCTTGCCTTGCGGCTTGCCTACGGGTTGGCCTCTGGCTGACCTGCTAGCTTGCCGCGGGTTGGCCTCCTTGTCTTGCCATTTCAGGTGATGGGATTTCTGAGGAAGGTAATACATCATCAAACTACCTCTACTATCATTCGAGGTCTGTCTTTACTCTCATTCAAGGCTTGCCTTTACTATCATTCAAGGCAAAATATGTACATGTACAAATAATGAAAAAAATCAAAATAGCACAATAACATTTATTCAAAAGTAATAAACACTGCATCTTAAAGATGAAAGTGCCCATTGCAGATAGTCACTTGGTGTGGCAGATTATGGAATCTCTTCCTGCTTGTTTTGATAACCTCAAAACATCCTACAATGCCAATAGTCTACAATGGACTATAGATGACATGACTACCATTCTTGTTCAAGAGGAAGAGACAAAGAAGAAGAAAGTACACTCAGTTCAATTGGTTGTGCATGAGGGTAATAAAAATACCCATAAGACAGATTTGAAGGGAAAGAAGGTAAAAATCTGGCAAATCTAAGCAGACTGGTCAGTTCTACAAACCCAAGAATAAAAACTTCAAAAGGAATGGTCAGGGTTCTTTAAAATTTCAAGGGAAATGCAACTACTGCAAGAAAGTAGGACATAAGAAAGCTGAATGCTACAAGTTACAAAACAACAAAGAGAAGAATATAGCTCAACTAGTCACTTAGCTTCAAGACTTGATCATGGGTACCCCTCTAGCTCTAGTCTGTTCTGAATTCAATTTGGTTGATGTTTTTCCCACTTCTTAGTGGTTTGATACAGATACTAGTATTTATATTACAAATTCTGTGCAGGATCTAAGAAACAAGAGGAGGCCAAGTGATGGGGAGCTACAAATCTACGTAGGGAATGAGGAGAAGATTCAAGTAGATTGTGTAGGAATAGTAAACTTAGTTTTGTCTTCTGGTTTTGTTTTGGAATTAGACAATGTGGTTTATGTTCCGTCACTTAGACGGAAACTTATTTCTGTTTCGAGGTTAGATTGTAAAGGCTATGTTTTTAACATTGCAAATAATAAAATGGTATGTTAATATGGATCAAAATTGATTGGTTCTGGATGGGCTTTATAAACTAGAATTATCTGTTACTCCTACACCTACAATTCATTCCTCTACTGTAAATGTAGCTTTGGGTTCTAAACATTCATTGTCAAATGAAGACTCTTCTATGTTGCGGCATAGACGTTTAGGGCATATTTCTAAATCTAGAATGGAACATCTAATCAAGGATGGAATCCTACATAAGATTGATTTTTCTAACTTTGGGACATGTGTCAATTGTATCAAAGGAAAACTTACTAGAGCTAGAGGAAAAGGGGCATTTCAAAAGGAAGAAGTTTTAGACCTAATTCATATTGATATTTGTGGTCCCTTCACTCCTATAGCAGTGGGAGGGTTTCGTTACTTCATTTCTTTCATTGATGATCAGTCTTGTTATGGATATGTGTATTTGATTCAAGAGAAGTTTGAATCTCTTAAGGCCTTTAGAATTTTTAAGACTGAAGTTGAATTGGAAATGGGAAAGAAGATAAAGGCTTTGAGATCTGATCGAGGAGGAGAGTATTATGGTAGGTACGATGAAACTGATCGTAACCCTGGACTGTTTGCAAAGTACTTACAGGACTGTGGCATTGATGCTCAGTATACTATGCCTGGTACTCTAGAACAGAACGGTGTTGCTGAAAGGTGAAATCGTATTTTTATGGACATAGTGAGAAGTATGGTAAGTAAGTCTAACTTACCAGACTTCTTGTGGGGGGAAGCATTAAAGATTGCAGTGTACATCTTAAATAAAGTACCAAGTCAATTAGTTCGAAAGACTCCTCATGAGTTATGGAATGGTAGAAAATTGAGTATTCATCATCTCCATGTTTGGGGATGCGCAGCGGAGGTGAGACCCTATAATCCTCAGATGAAGAAACTTGATCCTAGAACCATAAGTGGACATTTCATTGGTTATCCAGAGAGGTTAAAGGGATTTAGATTTTATTGTCCATCTCATTCTACCAGAGTTATTGAGTCTGAGCGAGCTGTTTTCTTTGAAGATGACATTTTCCATCAGACTTCTCAGCCTTGTAGTTTTACTTTTGAGGAGGAACGGATTGTAGTTCCAATTCCTAGTCTCCCATTATCGTCTTCTGGTTATGCACCTGTTGAGCAGGTGACTGTGCCTGTTCCTGCTCAGGAACTTGTGGAGCCTACAGATATTATCCCTGTAGCTCCTGTTGCTGATTTCTCTCCTGATGAGCCAATAGTCAATATTCCTCCTTTGAAGAGGTCTGAGCAGACTCGAAAGTCCACCATCCCTAGTGACTTTGTCACATATCTACAGGAGCATGAGTATGACATTGTAGCTGAAATAGATCTTGTTTTCTTTCAACAGGCTATTGATACTGCACATTGTTCTCAGTGGATGGATGCCATTCATGATGAGTTGGAATCCATGGAAACCAATGAGGTTTAGGACTTAGTCGAATTGCCCAAGGGTTTCAAACCAATTGGTTGTAAGTGGGTGTTTAAGAGTAAAAGGGATGCTAGAGGAGAGATTGAGCGTTACAAAGCCAAACTTGTAGCAAAAGGCTTTAGTCAGAAAGAAGGAATATATTACACAGAAACTTTCTCCCCAGTGTCCACCAAAGACTCAGGATAATTATGGCACTGCTTGCACAGTGTGACTTAGAGCTGCATCAGATGGATGTGAAGACTGTGTTTCTTAATAAAGTCTTGGAAGAGGAAGTATATATATTACAACCTCCTGGTTTCATGATAGTTGACAATCAGAATATGGTATGCAGACTCAAAAGGTCTATTTATGGCTTGAAACAATCTCCTAGACAATGGTACTTGAGGTTTGACTAAGTTGTTACCTCTCTTGGGTTCAAAGAAAATGTTTTTGATCAGTGTATATACCTCAAGATCAGTGGGAATAGATTTATCTTCTTAGTTCTCTATGTAGATGATATTCTTTTGGCCAGTAATGATAAAGGTATGTTACATGAGACAAAGAGATTGTTGTCCAGCTACTTTAATATGAAGGATCTTGGTGAGGCATCCTATGTTTTGGGGATAGAGATTCTTCATAATAGGTCATGTAGTGTTTTGGCTTGTTACAAAGAACATATATTGATAGAGTATTGCAGAGGTTTAACTTGATTAATTGTGCTTTCTCGAAGACTCCTGTTATCAAGGGAGATAAACTCATCAAGTCTAATTGCCCAAAGAATGAAATTGAACGGGCTCAGATGAAAGACATACCATATGCTTCTGTTGTTGGTAGTCTCATGTATGCTCAGGTTTGTACTCGACTTGACATCGTGTTTGCTGTCAGTGTGCTTGGATGATTCCAGAGTAATCCAGGTTGGACTCATTGGGTGGCAGCAAAAAAAGGTCATGAGGTATATTAAGGGCACTAGAGACCTCATGCTTACCTTCAGACGGACTGATATTTTTGAAGTGATCAGATATTCAGATTCTGATTATACTGGATGTCTGGATGATCTAAAGTCGATCAGGTTATGTTTTCATGATGGCTGGTGGCATAGTATCATGGAAGAGTGTGAAGCAGACGATTACTGCTTCTTCCACTATGCACGTACTGTATGTGGTATGTTATGAAGCTACAATTCAGGCTCTATGGTTGAGGAACTTCATTTCAGGTCTTCAGGTGGTTGATTCCATAGCCAGACGCTGAAATTGTATTGTGATAACTCTATTGCAGAGTTGTTTTCTCAGAATAACAAGAGTTCTTTTGGCTTAAAACACATTGATATAAAGTATCTCTTTGTTAGGGAGAAATTCCGAGTCTATGATTTCTATTGAACAAATCTCTACGAATGTCATAATTGCTGATTCACTGACAAAAACTTTGACAATAAATGTTTTTCAAGAGCATGTTGCTCGTATGGGATTAGTTGAATCCCTGGATGTATTTTGTTAGTGGGAGTATATTTTATAGACACAGACAGTATTTATTTCTTTTGAATAAATGTTATTGTGCTTTTTTGATTTTTTCTTTAGTTGTACATGTACATATTTTGCCTTGAATGATAGTAAAGGCAAGCCTTGAATGAGAGTAAAGCTAGACCTCGAATGATAGTAGAGGTAGTTTGATGTGTTACCTTATATCTCAGAGGTTGTATTTATAGGTACACACAGTAAGTAGAGTTACTCAATTTGAGAACTTGGGCTAGTGTAATAAGATTTATGGATCCAATCCCATAATATTTCAGTGTGAGATATTTATAACGTGCTTCTATATGGAGTAGCTATTTTGGTAGTTTTAGTGGTAGTTTGCCATGTCAAGAATGATTTCAGTGAACTCCAAATGATGGAGTAGCTAATTACTTCAGTTGGAAGTCTGGACTAATTTGGATTTGACGTGTTCGATGATTGAGACATGCAACTTCCATACCCCAACTTTTACACTATTTGTAGCCCAAAAGCGGGTGAGGGTGCAAGCACTTTGACGTGTAGTGTCCCACGTTGACTTAAGACGTGATGATGCTTACGATTGGGTGTTTATGTCCTTACTTGGTCTAAGGGTGGTTTGGTTAAGGTGAGTTACTTTCAACACTTCCTATATGTGATCACAATATTTTCTAATCCATGGTTGAAGCAATGTACTGATGCAGCCAAAGTTGGAGAATGTAATGTTTTCATCATGTATGGGCACACATCAGACATTGTGCGGGTAGGATTAGTGGATAGGTGTTGAATGGACGGCTATGATTGGATGGTACCCTTTATGGGAGGGTTCCAATTAATTCACCTTAACGTATAATTGCTTAGGGACTTTTTGGTAATTTGGCCCGATTATGGGAAGAACCAAATTACTGTTCTTAACAGGGTTAGTATCTGCTCCCTGTCTTTATATAGATAGCCCATTCCCATTTTTGGCTATCGTTCAACGTATACAGAAAAGGGAGCAGACAAGACTGACAGAGAGATTGGCTGACATTGGACTGCTTGTAAAGCTTGTGAAACTTCTTCATTCAAATGAATATGGATCCGAGTATGTGTCTGTTAATTAATTTTGATTCATGTATAAGAAAATTCTAACAGAGAAAACCAGAAACTAACCAGATATAGACTTGAAACTTAAGGGAATCTGATTAGCAAAAGTTTGATCACAAAAATTAAGAAGAGCCAGAGCAGAACAACTAGAATCAAGTCAATCAACATCACCGGCCTAACTTGGGCGGAACTCACTGCAAAACCATGCTCAAACACCACTGATGTCCTCAGGCCATAACTAGAATATTACTAATCTCAACGAAGAACATGTGTTACAGCAGAGGACTTGATGCAGCCTTGAAATTGTATCTTTTTATTTATTTTAGTGTAGGATTAATTTTTAATTGTAATTGGACTAGATTTAGGGATTTTAATAATGTTTTGATTTTTATTTGGCTGATGGATCAGCCCAAGCCGATAGTTATTTATTTAATTATTTATAGGCCCACCGCAATGTAAGTTTTAGGGCTTATTCTAGCTTTTAATCTCGACTATAGGAATTTTTTAAAATGAATGGTTGAGATTGATTAAGGTTTCTTAGGGTTTTATGTTCTCTTTAAATATGGAAGGAGGAACAATGTTAGAAATAGATTTGGATGAATTAAAATTAGAGCTTCTTCTTCCTCGAAACCTTGAAGAGTTTCACCCCTTTTCAAGCCTTAAAGAGCTTGAAGACAAGCCTGGAAGAGCTTGTATTGTGCCAGCTGAGCACTCCGCCTTTTGTTATTCCTAGAAGAGTACAACATTTGGTCCCACGTTTCCTAGACTGCGTCATTTGGTATCAGAGCTGGTTGGAGATCTGTTATAGCGTGGAGTGGTCCACACAACACCAGTTGAAACGATTGATCTCAGAGGAAAATCAAAAGCTACGACAAGAAGTTGCATCACTAACTCTTAAGAGTCGAGGATCTAAAACTTCAGCGAAAGCTTGTCGATCTAACTCAAAGATTCGAGTTAATGAAGATTATTTTACTATGCAACCTCTCTGAAAATCCTTTTGAGGCGTCAATGTATGATCGATTCTCTTCACATGTTGATTTGAGTGAACCCCCAATGTTTGACGAGTACCTGGATGAGGAAGTCAACAAATATGGTAGTTTTGCAAGATTTGAACCAGATTTTGCATCGGAATGACATCAAGAGGTGTACCTGCATGAAGGCGCCGAAGTAGTGTTGAAATAGTTAAACTACAACACTTATCAGAACGAGGAAGCGGCGGCCTGCGTCGAGGTCTCATCAGCCCGGTTGATCTCGATCTATCTGGACTATTGAACTGAGTTCAACCCGTATATTAGCTTTTTCTACAGTTTTACCGTTGACTCTTTCCCTGTTTGAGAAGCTTCCTTTCGTTCCTAACTCTAGATTTGGAGGTTACTTAGCGAAGCAGAAAGATGGTATGCACGCTTTGGAAGCTACCGTGGATAGAAACTTTGTCTTTGCATGCATTGTCTTCCCAGACCTCTAAATTGTGAGTTTGGTTATTGTGAAGGAGGAAAGGTAGAAGAACATTGAGATTTCTCTTTTCATGCCTTCTGTTCCCATGTTCGTAGTTGTAGGATTCGTAACGCGCAAAGTCTCATGGAAGAAGGATACCCTTGATTTGGTTTGCGATTCCTTTCCTGATTCCGAGCCTACAAATTGCCATATGAAGAAGACTGCTTTTTTGGGAAGTCGCATATTGAGGACATATTTGATTGGTTTCCTGATTCCGACTTGGACAGATTGAAAAAGATCTTTGATTCAGTTTAGTATTTGCAACGGCAAAGATTTCTTTCCATTTTCACTTCGTTTTTCCCCTTGCATTAGTTTACTTTTTCACGGGTGGCCCACGTGTTGGTGTTTCTGGGTTTCCTAATGAAGAAAATGGAATTAAAAAATGGGTGGAAGATGGATGGTGGAATTGTAGCAAAACCATCAAAGACATCCGTGAAGAATGGAATATGTGATCACCTTTCCAATGTTGTATCTTTTTTCCATCTTTATGGATTCAGTTAACTTGTGTGTGGATTTCCTCATAGAGAAGATTACATCTGTTGCTGCATCATTACCGATGGATAAGGAAGGAACGGAATGAGAAAGAATTGATCTGATAACCCTGTTTGCAGGTTCCATTTCTGCCTACAATTCTGTTTATGGGGGACCTTTTGATTTGATTCCTGTGTGCCACGTAGAAACATGGAGAGGCCTTCTGTTTTTACAATATCGATCCTTTTCGTCCGTGTTTGCAGGTTGTGAATCGAGGAAAGGTGGAGAAGTTTCCGCCTGTGAAGTTCACGAAATGGTAGAGACGAAGAATAGTGCTGGTTCCCTAATATTTGCTATGGTGTGTGATGGTGTATGGTGTACTACATATACAAACCCTTAGATTGATACTTGTAGCGAGATTCACGATCCGTTTCTGGAGACGTTTGTTGTCCCATCTCAGTTTCAACTTATCCTAGCCATGAACACCATCTTTGAACCAGATTTGATTACATTTTATGACAATGACTTTATAATCAAATCAGAAGAAGGAAAATGGAGTTCCTTATACAATGCCCACTTTGACTTCAACAAATGCCAAAACGATTCCTAAAACTCAAGGATTGAGTCTTTCGGCTGAGAAGTATGATGCAAGCCTGGGATTGCATCTTTTTATTTATTTTAGTGTATGATTAATTTTTAATTGTAATTGGGCTAGAATTAAGGATTTTAATCATGTTCTAAATATTATTTGGTTTATAGCTTAGCCCAAGCCCATGAGTTATTTATTTAATTATCATAGGTTTATAGCAAAACTTGGAAAGATACAGTAAGAAATGATCGTATTAGAGTTGTTTTGGGAGTAGCGCTGATACGTGATAAACTACGAGAAAGTCGTTTGAGATGGTATGACCATATTCAACGGAGGCTGTTAGATGCTCTAGTATGGAGGAGTGATTTGGTTTAGATTGAAGGATCTAAAAGAGCTAGGGGCAGACCTAAAATGACTCTATGGGAGGTGGTGAAGAAAGATATGCACAGCTTAGGCCTTGCTTCAAGTATGACATCGAATATAGCGGATTGGCGGACAAGAATCTATGTAGCCGACCCCATTTAGTTGGGATAAGGTTTTATTGTTGTATTATAGGTCTATAGAAAAATAGGTTTTAGGGCTTATTCTTGCTTTTAATCTTGACTGCTGGAATTTTTTAGATGAATGATTGAGATTGCTTAGGGTTTCTTAGGGTCTTACGTTTTATTGTTGTATTATAGGTCTATAGAAAAATAGGTTTTAGGGCTTATTCTTGCTTTTAATCTTGACTGCTGGAATTTTTTAGATGAATGATTGAGATTGCTTAGGGTTTCTTAGGGTCTTACGTTCTTTTTAAATATGTAATAGGGAGCAATTTAAAAGATAGATTTGGATGAATTAAAATTGGAGCTTCTCCTTCCCCCAAGCCTTGGAGAGTTTCACCCTTTTCCAAGCCTTGAAGAGCTTGAAGACTAGTCTAAAAGAGCTTGTATTGTGCTTACTGAGCACAACCCCGCCTTCTGTCGTTCTTAGAAGAGTACAGACATTTGGTCCCACTTTTCTTAGACTGCGTCAGGACTGACCCCTTATTTAGATTCTAGACTGGCCCCTAAAATCCTTTTCAGACTGACTCAAGACTAAAATCAGAATAATAAAAGGAAATCTGTTTCTTGACACAATTTAGGAACTACAATTCCTAATGACTAGGAAACTGACTTACTACAAGTAATACTTTAACTTTAACAGAAAACTAAATCCTAATAGTAATATGATTTCACTCCTAAAGCAACTAAGAAAACACGAAAGACACTTAATGATTTACTAAACTCATATGGACCCTAACCTATCCATTATTGGGCTCATATTTTAGACCCAATACAAGTTCAATCCCATAAACAAGTAGTCCAAGGCTCATGGAACAGTGTTGCCTGCATAACAACCCTTATTTTGCAGTGGGAACCACAAAATTATTTGAGATCATTTCTAGTCCTTGGTTTCCACTGGAACAAGCAATTTGCTTGTGACACAAGGTGCTTTATTCTTCTTATTTTATGAGCAAACCTCAAAGAGTTGTCCTCATTTGAGGTGCTCCAAGCTATTATTTATTATATCTGAGTCACCTTGTAACATAATTCTGTAAAGCCACCTAGTAGCAAGTTCTAATTCTGTCCAAAGTGAAGAAATTTCAGGCCTGTTAGAATCACCACTTCCCACCGGTCTTGGGTGTATATCCTCAATATTGTTCCCTCATTGGTCTTGGTTACACCACCAATTCCTGAGGGGCCTAGGTTACCCAAGGCATGGAAGCATAATTGTCAAGTCGCCAAGGCGAACCAAGGTGTTGGAGGCCTGATGCGCCTAGACAACCAAGGTACCCACCTAGGCTACCAAGGCGTTTGTCTAGGCGACTAAGGTGCTTGATTTTCCAAGGAGTCACAAGGTCGCCTGGGTGCGCCTAGGCGACTCCTTGACAACTATGCATGGAAGTTTAGCTTCGTCGCCTCAAGTAGATCAGGAGGGCTACAATTCATCTCTCTAGATCTATCTTGTAGATGAGTAGATCCCCAACCTCTGAATAGGTATCCTTACTTTTGAGTCTCCCCAATAATTCTCCTTGAATAACCTAGCATTCCTTTTTTTCCCATAGGCACCACAAGACAGCCAAGTGGTGAGTACAAATTTACCCCTTTCCCTAAATGGAGTTAAATTCCAAAACCAGTTCGACTCCGCTACATCCTTGGGGAAAGTCCAATCCATACGAAAAGGGGGAATATTCAGAAAATGACACGAGACCATTTTAGCAAAGTGAAATTGCAAGAAGATGGTGGTTGACAGATAGCCCCTCAATCATCCTACTATCACTGATAGGTGTGCAATTATGATCCTTTTATGGGAATCTTTCCAAATGTTTACATTCGTGGAAGATGGGAGCTGATGAATTGCCTTCTCCATCATTTCTCACTTGGTCTATTTCGTGTTTGGGGCCTCATCTTAAGAGTGTTTTCTCCTTGTCTTTTTTTTTTCTTGGCATTTTGTTATAGGATTTAGGAGTAAAAACAGAAATTGTGAGAGGCTTAAAAAGGTAAAAACTCATAGACATTGAATCCCTTGATAAGGTACAGTAAGAGACGCTTAATATGTTTAGTGTGGTCTTGAATAAAATTTCTAGGGATTTCTCTACTTTTTAGGCTTAATCTGATTGTTTCATGCCCTTTGAGAAATTCTCTTTTCTTTGGCCCATGAGACATGTGTCCCTTTTTTCTCCCACTTTTTTGAAGGGTTTTTTTTCTCTGTTCTTTGATGGTTTGGCCGCTTTCTTCTCTAGTCTTACTGCCTCTTCGTATGTTATAGGAATTTCACATCTCTAGGAGAATGTTAGATTCGGACAGATGATGTTGCCTATAATAATCCTGTTGAGTTCTGTGCTAAATTGCTGGGACTATTATTAGCTCCACTGTTTGGACTGATAATTTCCCTGATTTTACTTCATCCACAGGTATCCAGCTGGAGAGATTTCATGAAGACAGGAAAAAAGGTGAGTAATGATTTAATTTTTTTTATCATATTTAAAAGTGGACGGTTTTTGTACACCGACCACGTACAGACCATGTATGTACATGGTCAATGTATCATCCCTTCATTTAATTGGGGAGGGGTGGTTTTGAGATTACATTTCATCTGACGGTTGAAAGGCAGCTGTGTACGTACATGGCCATAGACAAAAACTTTTGCCTATTTGAAATCATATAGGAGGTGATCTGACCATGGGTTTATGATCTGTTTGCAGGGTAAGAAAGGGGAGATTCGACCCCCAAAACTGAAGACAGAAGATCCCAACAAATCATATGTTCAAAGACCAGTGAAGCGAGGATAAAAGGAACATATGTTTTCTTTTTTTTATTGTCATCGATAAACTGCGGCAGTGCTTCAGGAGGGAGGGTGGAGGCTGTATAGGCCAAAGATGACGTGCTCTGGAGACAATCTGTCCTCCTTAGTGGTGAAAGTAACCCTTGGGCGAAGGTGTAAGGGAAATTGTATAACTAATTGTTTAAAAAAAAAAAAAAAAAAAAAAACCAGAAAAAAAGCATGACCTATTGTATACTTCCGAACCATATGATTCTTGTAAGAACGGATTAATGTCCATGAAATCTAGTCGTTTCCCTTCGGTATTTTCTTATTTTGGCTTCTTCTGATTGCAAGTTAACAGAAGAAAAGGGAAATGAAATTGGTTCAAAAGGGAAAATGAAAACTTCTGTGTAAAAGATACTTAAAACTTTTACTATATTTGGCAACTATAATTTTAGATGCAATCTTTATTATTCTTTTCAAATTCAAGAGAGTTGATCACAAAGTAAAGAAAAATTCAATAATAGGATATCAAATAATTTGTAGTTAGTTATACAATGATGAAAGTAATGATAGAAAAAGTATTTTTTTATTCTTTCTGATATAGTTTTATTTTTCTTCTCGTTCTTTCCCCATTGCAACCAGAGGGTTTATGGATATTATAGAATTGTGAAAGATATGAGAGATGGGCATTTAGCAATATTGCAATAAATATAAAAAGATGAGGAATTTATTTATTTATTTGTTTATTTTTTGTTAAAGATTAGCAATGCGGTTATATAAAGAAAATACCACTTTTGGCATTGCCATCCGCAGGATCCAACAGAGACTGACGTCATAAAAAAATTTCACTAACAGAACCTGTATCTGGGATGCATTGACTATATCACTGGCCACCATTTCCGGACAACTATACCATACCAGTGTAGTACGGTCATTAGTAGCTGTTTTACATAGTGTATCAGACCACATTAATCTCCCATAAACAATTAGTTCTCCGAAGTTGCATCTAAGTTGTTTTTTCTTTTAAATACCTTCATTCCTGTGAGAATTTCCAAGGCACTGGTTGACAATGATAGTTTCAATCAAAGATTCAGAATCACATTCCATCCATAAATGAGATATCCTCATTCTGATAGCTTCATGTGAACTTCTTATTACTCCCTTCATTTCAGCTGTAAAGTTAGTTTCAATTCCTATGTATTCAGAAAAAGTAGGCTTCTAAGAACTCAAATATTTGGTTTGATCAAACAATCGATTCGTTTGGCCCTGATCAAAACATAGATAAACCATGCGTTTATAAAAGTTAAGTGGCAGTGCAGTTTATTTTCTTATCCTGTATGATATTGTTCACTAAGAATGACATGGATATGTTGGCATTTGTTAAAAGGTCACTACTACCGATTTCTTGACGTAGGATCTTGTGAAGCTAGTTACATACATCATTGACATTAAATTCGTAAAACATCACAAGAAAAGAATGTTGGGCTTATATAAATTAAATTGACAAAAATCTGGCAGGGATTATAAATGTACATTTTTAATGAAATAAAATTTCTTATTCAATCATGGCATTGTGCTTTCTAAGGCTCTTTTTGGTATGTATTATATAATTAATTCTACTATACATTATGACATATGTAGTTATTTGGTATGATTTATGGTACTTATTTATACTTAAAATAAATTAATATAATCTAAAATCTACAAATAGGTCAGAAGGTGTTTATCATTATTGTGATAATCTATTATTACTTCTTTATGTCCAGCAGCATTAAACGATTATTGTTTATGACTAATAATTTATTCTTATAAATGATTTATTATGAATAATTCATAATCATTAATGTAAACTATACCAAAGAATACCTAAAGTCTCAATAAACTTGGATTTATTAATAAATAGAGGCTATGAATCGAGTTCCTTAAACCATAGTTGTGGAAAACATTTTATATGCCATTAAGTATACAGTCTCAAAGGGCTATACTTGAGTGGTTGTTGAATCGAATAGGTATATATAATGATGACGTATTGGGTATATTCCATTTTGATGCAATATTGAAGTGTTCAACCCAAAGCTTAAGCTAGATAGAATGGCTCCACAGCCACATGAAGGTATCTAAGGTCCCAGAATTTGTTGATATGAGAGTATTCCCAAGAAAAGGATGCATTCCTGGCTCTTCCAGCTTCCTTATTGTGAAAAACTATGAATACCCTCTTCAAATATACAGTTTAAGTGATAAATATACTTCTCTATGCTAGAATTTGTTAAAAGAAGTCTTCTAGCCTCTAGGGAATAAAATCTAAAGAAGCCAATGCATTTTCTTTTGTGCATCAATTTATATCTCTATAAGTATCACACGAAAACCGGGAATAATATTTGCAAGCTCTTTCATGAATTAAACTTGATGATCCATATCGTTTTTGTCCAGAACGGAATGACTTATTATTTCTGAAAATTGTGAAGATCAAAACGGAACAAGGATTAGTCTACTATTGAGGAAACAGACTCCTTCCCCCATGTGGGTTCTCCTGAGCAGCTTGTTTGAAAGGTGAAAACCATTCAGCTCCTATAATACATACTTGGCGCTAAGGTGTTCCTGAGTTGTGTGGAAGGAACTAAATAATTAAATGCTTATACAGCAAGAAATGAAGGCATCTATTTCATGAGAAGTTGGTATACGGCAAGAGGGGCTAGTTTTATGTGCTTATGTTTGAAAATCCAAAGAACAAGTAAACACTCCTTGTATTATTATTATTATTATTATTATTATTATTATTATTATTATTATTTTTTTTTTTTTTTGGGGATGAATTAGAAATTTATTAACAACCAAAAGAATCAAGCAGCTATATATGTCCGAAGGGGTTCAAAGGAGAGTTTGTGTCTTAAGCATGAAGATGATTGATCTTTCCCACCAAATATGATGTACTGTAGAACACAAGCTACACATAGGTGTTTTCCATTCAAATCTAGCCGCCCGTTTTGTCCTTTTCGGTGCCTGAACCTTCCACTGCTTCTTGTCACGGTAATGGTCAACTCCATGCAATTGATGCAATCTCACACCGATACCCACACATGCGAACACACAATCCCACACACACGTATGCACATATAAGCTACAGTAAGGTTCCTTCTTGGGGATAAAATTTTGCTGCAGATCGGCGCCAGTTTCATGTTTCCTCATATAGAATCCCGTTTCAGTTAAACTAGTATTTTATAAAATACTAAAATCTAAGGGGAGTTATGAACCCATTAGAGAAGTAGCAGATTTCATTTGGGTCAACTTGAAATCTCGGTCTGCAAGAGATTTTTTTCCTTCTTAGTTCTAGAGAGAGAGAGAGAGAGAAAGATCAGAGGAAACCATACATACACCGTAGCTCTAGGAATATTTGGGATTGTAAGAATTTCAGAAAAACTATGATTCTTTTGCTGATTTCGGTACCTATTGATTAGGTCCCGATTTGTATTTATAATATAAAAATATACGTTACATGATTTTTGAATTACATAATTTACAACTGATGTTATGGGATTGCTGATTTTTAGGAATCAGTTTCCCACTATTTTGGATGTGTTCACAGCTTGATCTTTATCTAATATTTGAATTCAAACTCTTGTGGGATTGGAATCAGTTTACCATGATTTATGGAGATGTGATCATTGGTAAATGTTACAAGTTGGATCTTATCGGCAACTTTAACTAATGTTTATCCATAGTTTGAATTTTTAATTCAAACAAACCTTATCTCTAACAGGCCCCCTCGAGTTGAAGCGGGGCGTTGTGGTAGCATCAACTTGTCCCTAAGAATTTGGAACCGTATGGTGGATAAGGGTTTGGTGAACACTTCAGCTGCTTGATCTTTGGTGGAGAGGAACTGAACTTGAAGCCTTTTGGTAGCTACTAAGTGCTGCACGAAATGAAAATCGACCTCGATATGTTTCGTTCGAGCATGAAATAACAGATTAGCTGTGAGGTATGTGGCACCCAAGTTCTCACACCATAAGACTGGTGGTGTAGGAATTGGGTTTCCCAACTCTTGAAGGAGAGACGTGATCCAGATTATCTCAGCAGTGGTATTAGCTAGAGCCCGATATTCTAATTCTGTGGAAGATCAGGCAATAGTTGCTTGTTTGCGTGCCGACCAAGATATAAGATTAGAACCATGATAGATAGCATAACCACTGGTTGATCGTCGATCATCGATGTAGCCAGCCCAATTTGTGTCACTGAATGCATGCAGATGGTTGGTAGAGTGCTGAAAAATTTGTAGACCATGGTTGATGGTTGCTTTGAGATATTGAAGAATTCTCTTAGCAGCTTGCCAATGCTCATCTGTAGGTGATTTTAAGAATTGACACACCTTATTGATGGCAAATGATATGTCCGGAGGGGTGAATGTAGCATATTGCAGTGCCCCAACTATGCTTCTGTACTCTGTTGGATCCGCTAGTGGTGTGCCTGATGTGAGAGATAGTTTAGCTGAAGTGGCCATGGGAGTGTTGATTGGTTTAGCACCATCCATTTTACTACTCTTCAAGAGGTCACAAATGTACTTGTGTTGGGATAATAGTAGGCCATTGGTATTGTAAAGAACCTCTACTCCCAAGAAAAAATGGAGATGTCTTAAGTCTCAGATTGCAAATTCTTTGCCCATGTCATTTATCACTTGAGTAACTAGCTTTGAGTTTGATCCTGTAACCACAATATCATCGACATAGACGAGGATATAAATACAACGGTCACTTTCGTTGTGGATGAAGAGAAAAGTATCAGTTTTGGACCCTTGAAATCCCATGGATACCAAGTGGTTGCTTAATCTCATAAACCAAGCACGAGGTGCTTGTTTTAACCCATATAGAGACTTGTGGAGGCGACAGATGTGATTAGACCTGTCTGGATCAATGAAACCAAGCGGTTGTTTCATATAAACAGTTTCATTCAAGGTGCCATGTAGAAAGACATTATTCACATCCAATTGATGAATAACCTAATTATTCATGGTAGCTATGGAAAGGACTGTATGTATAGTAGTTGGCTTGACCACAGGACTAAAAGTCTCTGTATAATTGATTCCTTCATGTTGATTGTATCCCTTTGCAACAAAACGCGCCTTATAGCGCTTGATAGTCCCATCCGCCTTCCTTTTGATTATGAAAACCCATTTACAACCAATGATATTGTAAGTAGGACAAGGAGGAATGAGGGTCCAAGTCCCATTGTTTATTAAAGCATTGTATTCCAGTGCCATTGCATTCCTCCATTGTTCTTGTTTGTTTGCTTCAGTAAAGCAACTTGGTTCGGTACCATATCACTCTCAATGAGATTAGCCGACGACAAGGGATATCGACTTGAGGGTCATGGATTAGTACGCAGCCCCATTGGATGAGTACGGGTGGACACATTTGGAGTAGGAACTGGTGGTTGAGGTTCAAGGGGTACAGTTGTAACCGTTGCTGTGGATTGGTAGCACTCTCTTCTTGATAAGCTGCAGCTACTGGAGCTGTATCTGTAGCATTCTCATAGGAAACATCAATAGATACAAAATTAGTAATTGTATGCTCTTCTAATGGGATCGAAAGAATGGGATTAGGGGAGATGGGGGAGGAAGGAACCATACCAGTAGAGATGAGCAACTGTCCAGGAGGTCTTGGTGGAGGATTGTGAGTAGAAGAGATAATGAGTGATGGAGATTGATCAACGGTGATGGGGATAGAGGGCGATTGAAGGGAGGCATGTGGAAAAGTGGTCTCAATAAAATGAGCATGTCGAGCTAAATAAATTCGGCCTATAGGAAGATGGAGACAACGATAACCATGATGTAAGGGACTATATCCTAAGAAGACATAGGGTGCTGATTGGAAATCAAATTTTTGTCTGTTGTATGGACGCAATAGTGGGTACACAACACAATCAAACACTTTGAGGAAAGTGTAGTTTGGTGGTTTCTGATATATATAGACAATAGAATGAAGTGTTTCCTTGGAGAATAGGAGTTGGCAACCGATTTATGAGAAAAACGGCTATCTCAAAAGCATAGGACTAAAACTTTAATGGGAGAGAAGCATGACCTAGTAAAGTTAAACCGGTATCTACAATATGACGAATTTTTCTTTCGACAGCCCAATTTTGTTCATGAGTATGGGGACAGGCTACTCGATGGATAATCCCATATTTTTGTAGATGATGATTTAAGATTTGAAATTCACCACCCCAATCTAATTGGAGCACCTTTATACTTTTGGAAAATTGGCGTTCCAGTATGGCTTGAAATTTAACAAATATGGATGGTATTTCAGAATTTTTTGAAACAAGATATATCCAAGTGATTTTTGTTTTATCATCTATGAAAATAATAAAATATCTGCGTCCAATTGAAGAGATAGGTGCAGGACCCCATACATCGCAAAATATTAAATCAAGAGTTTCTTCACTGAGAGAACCCGTAGGAGGTAAAGCAGTTTTATGAGATTTTCCTAGAATGCAAGATGAACAATGATGGAAATTAGAACTAGAACATGGCAGTGAATTTTCTTTTAAAATGGTATGAACTGTGTGAGACTAGGGATGACCTAAACCGGCATGCCAATCTGCAGCGGAGATAGGTTCAGTGAGGTGAGCAGCCATGGGTGGTATTTTATTGAGGGAACGAAGGCCCGTGAGTTGGTACAATCCATCCTTAAGACTTCCTTGGAGCAGCGGCATCTTGGTTACCTGATCTCGCACAAGAAAATAATTTGAGTGAAATTCAAATATATAATTATTATTCTTTGTAAAGTGATGGACTGATAATAAGTATTTCGTGATGTGGGGAACATGTAGAATATTAGAAAGTTTGAAAGGATGTGTTGTAGATAATGAAACTAGGTGAGAAGAGCCAATATTGCTAATTTGTAACTTATCTCCATTTCCTACTTTCAGTTGATCCTTACCATGATATTCTTGAGAGATACGCAAATTTGAGAGGTCAAGAGTTACGTGATGAGTGGCTGCTATGTCTGGGAACCATTCCATTGGTGGTGTCGATGGGTTTGGGAGAATGCCAACCATATTGGCATTTGGTGCTGTTTTGCAATTGTCGGAATAGCGAAAGTAACATTTTCTTGCAACATGATTCGAGCGATTGCATATCTGGCAGTGCTCCCTCTTTTTGGATTTAAATCCATGGTTTTTATTCAGATTTTGATTGCTATAATCCAAAAATTGTTGCTAAGGAGATGGGGAAGCAGAGCGATATTGTGATTTTGGAGCAGTAGTATAATGAGCTTTTATGAAGCTATTGGCATGTTTTTGTCTCATCTCATGACTAAGAAGGAGACGATGTGGATCATTGAATGATACTGCTTCGGTTTTTGTTACTAGAGCAGCAACAATATCACTGTAATTACTACCCAAATTTCGGAAGATAATGGCATTCAATTCCTCAATGGATACTGGTTTGTTAGCTGCCGATAATTGATCCAAAATATATTTAACTTCACGAATATTGTAGGTAGTTATTGATTTTTCACCTTTGGTGGTATTTTGCAACAACATATGCAGTTGTAAAATGTTGGTGTGAGAGAGAGAACCAAATGCTGCTTGAAGAACCGTCCAGACTTCTAACGCAGTGGAGAGGCCTACTACAAAGGGCAGGGTGTCGACAGTGAAGGAGGCTAGAAGCCAGCTAAGAACTAGCTGATCTTTCCTAACCCATTTACCATAGTTAGGACTGGCAACGGGAATAGTGGTTCCTTCTTCAATAATAGTTTTAGAGGGACAAATGATGGAGCCATCATATAGCCAAGTAAATCCTGACTGCGTAGGATAGAAAGAAGTTGTGTCTTCCAAAGGAGAAAATTGTCAGCAGAGAGCTTGACAATGAGATGCTGATGATGTCATTATCATGGGAGAAGAAATAGCAGAAGTAGTAGCGGAAGTTGGTGAGGAAGACATTATATCCACAATGAGAACGTTGTAGCGTTTGATACCATGTAAGAATTTCAGAAAAGCTATGATTCTTTTGCTGATTTCGGTACCTATTGTTTAGGTCCCGATTTGTATTTATAATATAAAAATATACGTTACATGATTTTTGAATTACATAATTTACAACTGATCTTGTGGGATTGCTGATTTTTATGAATCAGTTTCCCACGATTTTGGATGTGATCACAGCTTGATCTTTATCTAATATTTGAATTCAAACGTTTGTGGTATTGCTGATTTTTAAGAATCAGTTTACCATGATCTCTGGAGATGTGATCATGGGTAAATGTTACAAGTTGGATCTTATCGGCAACTTTAACCAATGGTTATCCATAGTTTGAATTTTGAATTCAAACAAACCTTATCTCTAACAGTTGACACAAGGTAAGCACAGTTGACACAAGGTAAGCGAGTCCTCCCCCATCAAGGCTTCCTTCATATGGTGGAAACTCCTGGGCTGATTCTGTCCTCGATCTTGCACTACTTTATGCCAAGTTCTTGAATCATCAGCCAGACTCTGATCCTAGGCTTGTAATGGTTGAATTTCCTAGTGAATTCAATCCCTCTTTCGATCTCCGTGGCTGCGCAGTGCGGCCACAGTCAAGTAATCTTTTAGAGACAAATACTAATCCACATTTCCTATTCTTGAGAGAAGAGACTGCTGGAGCAAGTCAATGCCATCAGATTAACCCACGGAGAATCATTTTAATGAGGTGCACCAAGTTTTTCTTGGGTATTCGACATGAGTCATAAGCCACAAGAAAGAATTGCAGAGTTTATAACTTTGAATCAAGAAACCATCTATTCTAATAGTTCTCATTTCACATTTGGAAGACCATTGCTAGTCTGTGCCATCCAGCTCACAAGCTTAGAAGAAAGGTGAATATGGATGCAGTTTGGGCTGCAGGGGCATTCAATGGTGGTGGCAATTTAAGAGAGTTGGGAAAAATTGCATTTTGTGTCTCCATAGCTCAGATCTTGGCAAGAAAGAAATGCTAGAATATTTACCAACAAATCCAAGACTAGAGAGGCAATCATCATTCTCATAAAATTAAAGGTTCAAGCTAGATGTCACTCAATTAAGTGGCGGACCCCAAGCTCTGCTTGGAATCCCACACTCTCTCTAATTGGCATGCAAATTCATAGGAGTTTTAATTTCCTCCGATTTCTATTGTACCTTTGCTCCTTGTTGGTGTGTGCATGTTTGTCTCTAGAGCCTGTTCCAGAGGTTCTTTGGTTTTGTGATTGTTATTGTTCCCTTCTTCGGTTGGGTTTTTTTTGTTGAGTTCTTTCTTCTGGATTTAATAAATTTCTATTTATCCAAAAAAAAAAAAAAAAATGAAAACATGCAGAATGAAGGAATATATATATATATATATATATATAATGCCTTGATCTTTTTATCTACAATTGGGATTTTTCCTCTGTCCTTCCCAAAATACTTTGTCAATTATTGGTATTTCTATTATTTATTGTGAGATTTTTTTATTGATATCTCGTGTCAAATAATTTGTAAAATTAGTTTTGTTAAATTTCTATCATTTTACATGTCGATTTGAAAAACATGCTGTTTTCAAAAATTTTATTAAAAACTATTTTTACCTTTGATTTAAAACTTTTTTTTTTAGGAATATGACAAATAGCAATTAAAAGATGGTGAGATATATTCTAAATATACATCTTAGGGTGTCATTCAGATTGTCCATTTATTGCAATACATTGTCCAGAACAAATATTATGTCCATAAGGTGGTGGCACCTCGTAAAATAATTCTTGGAATAATTAACATTAATCAGATTTCATGGTTTGACTTCAAGAGTGTGCAATCGTACGTAGAACAGTAGAAGCTGGTTAACTGTAATGGAGTGTAAATTATGAAATTTCGTTAATGCCAAGTCGTAAACACTGCTATTCTTTTTAGAGAAAAAAAAAAAAAAAACCTTATGTAGCGCTTTTATCTTCTTGTGTTTTCCAATGATAAGTGTTAGAGAATACAAACACGTGTGACATGGTGACATGTTAAACTTCACATGATCATGGTATTTATGTATATAAATAGTTTACTTTTTGTACTTTCAATATAAAAATGAATATAGAAAGGAGATGGTTGCTACGTGACTGTCGGTGAATCCGAAATCTATGTCCGAGTTGATACTCAATCAACAAGCCAAGCCGATAGAGGATGTCGACTTAGGCATGGGTCTCGGATTCATCGAGAGTCACGTGGTAACCATCCGGGATAGATTGCCACTGTCCTCCCTGAACCACTGGGAGATGACGAAGTAAATCCGAATTATTTTATCTCTCTGAATTCATCATCTGCTCGCTCTCTCTCTCATATTTGACATGATATCAAAGCAAGAGTTGTAAAATTTTTTTTTCTCTGTGATCCTTCACGCTTCCCTTTAGATCCATCGGTGCTTTGCGGATTGTTTCGATTCACAAGTTCTTTGATTCTTCGATTTCGAGTGTTGATTTGCTTGCAAAGCAGACTGATTTCACTGATCTGAAAGTTTTTTTTTTTTTTTTTTGATCTGCTAGCCTTTGGTTCGTTGCTTTCTGGTTATTCTTTTAGATCAAGTTGTGATTCGTTGCTGGTTAGTTTGATTTCTAGTTGATTGTTTTTTGTTCGATATTGTTCGGTGCTTCAGATCTCGGTTTCTTGGTTCTCAGATCTAGAAGCTTCTATTGTAAATTTCTGGCTTCTGCTAGCTTGTCAATTTCTTGCTAGTTGTCTAATTTCGTCCAAGACAATTGTCTTTTTTCGTCATTTCACTACAACAATCCTCATTTTTGGCGACGGAAATTTTCCGTCGCCAAAATAGGTTTCCGTCATCATATTTTTTCCGACGGAAAATATATTCCCGTGGCCAAAATTGTTGATATTTACCAACAGAATATAATTTCCGTTGGAAAAAATGTCAATATTTACCAACGGAAAATATATTACCGTCGGTAAAAATATGTATCTTAACCAACAGGCATATGTTTTCCGTCGAGTAAAATATTATATTTTGGCCAGACGGAAATACAATTTCCGTCAATAACTGTGTATCTTAACCAACGGAACTTAATTTTCCGCGGGTAAAAATGTGCATATTTTAGCGACGTAAAATATTTAACCGTCGGTAAAAATAGTAATTTTTTTTTTAAATTTTCCCTGTGTTACCCATACTGATCAGTATTAATGCACCTTTCAATTTCATGTACAAGTACATACTAGAAAGAAATACAATTCTACAAATAAAATTTTACATTGAATTAAAATATTATATGAA
>CM053266.1:64047553-64195947 GCA_028583415.1 Protea cynaroides | reverse complement strand
CATTTAATTTACAACATCAGTATCCTCAAGCTTGTTTTCTTTATTTTGACAACAGTAACTCTATTTGGGCTTAAATTTGTATTTGTAGTGCTCCAAGCAAATAATCTTTTTCATTTTTTGGATGTGGGTAACAACTAAGGACTTTATAATTGAAGAAGTACATGTGAGAATCAAGTTTTCACTTGATTCACTAATTTGATCCTGAATATATCATTTGGACGAATTCAGGACCAATCAGGGTCAATCTGACTTTGAATCAGGGTTAATTAGGGTTAACTCGGTCCAACCCAATCCTGTCAAAGTCAATCAAGATAGGATTAGGGTTGCATATTTTTTTACTCTAGTAGGGTTAGACTGCATTAGAGTTATGTTTAAAGCACTCAGGGTCAGGATTAGGGTAATAAAAAACCTGGCCCAACCTAGCCATGTGTAGCTCTAATTGTTTTCCGTTTCTTTTTACAGGGGGTGTTGAGGAAAACTTTGCCCTTTTCATAGCCTTCGATGCTATCAATTAACAGACAGATGCGTGTAATTGTTGACAAAGCTGAAACATAAATTAAAACCTGCTTAAAGATGAAGGTAAAAGTTACTCTTGAATGAAAATTTCTTTTGTGCTTGATGGACACAAGTTTTCATGTCCACATGTATCTTTTCTCCAATTATGTACACAAAAATAACTTTTGTCTCTCACTTTCTCATTGTCTGTGTGTGTTGTAGATGTATGTATTAAGAAGATGGATAAGAAGGGAGTAAATGGACAGGGATACACGAAGAATTCTTCCAAGACCTAGAATGCAACCTGAGCATCTCTTCGGCTTTCTCCCTGGTCTTGGGGCTACAGTCGACCCGGAGCAGCAAGCACAACTTGGTCACAGCCCCAATTAGCAGCATCTCCTGAAGAACACATGAAGTCGGAGTGAACCTTGAGATGGAAGACAATATCCTCACTCCTCTATCAGTGGCCACATGTGAAACCCTAAGTATCTTCTTTGACACCACAGCAATCCCAGCTCCATGCTTTAACAACTCAGCTCTCCCTTCTGCACATCCACATAGAACATTTAACACCACCAGCACCATCTCACAAACTCTCTTCTCCGTCGTCGTCTCTAAGAGGATCTCGATCAACACCGAAACAGCACCAGCTTCCACTGCTTTAACCCTGTTTCGACTCCATGGACAGAGGTCAATCATGATCTGTAATGAAGCCTTAGATGCCTGTTGTGAAACCTGGTCACGCAAAACGTTCACGATCTGAACGAAGTGTTCTAATCGCAAGCTCATCAGGTAGATGGGATCAGCCAATTGGAACATGCATTTCAAAAGCAACGAAGAGTAAGCACGAGATGGGTAACTACCATGTTGCAAGACCCGCATCAAGGTCTGAATGAAATCACCATTTCTGTTTATAAGATTCTTGAGACCAGCCTCTGAGATCTGGAGATGATAAAGAATGTATAGAGCTTCATCACTGGCTGAATCAGAGTCTGAGCTCTCGTCGTTGGTTAGGATTGAAGCCAAGAACTCAACTGCACCTGCAGACTCTAAAGATCTTCGGTTCCTCTCGCTTTCGTTAGCGATGGATCTGAGACTTCGGAGGCATTTCATCTGATGTTGAAGGGTCTTACCCTCATTTAGGAGTTTGACGATCTGGGCTTTATCGACAGGAGGCTTTGGTGTTGGGAATCGTTCGATGCCTTTGGAAGAATTGAGAGCGCACCAGGCTTGGATCAATCGTCGAAGAGTGTGGTTTGGGATCAGATCGGCATCTGACAAGGGCTGTTTTGTTACTGGACATGATGTATGGTTCTTGCTGGAGAATATCCATTTTTCTATAGGCTCCCGATCGTAGGTAATTCCAGAGGATACAGTTACCGGATCTTTCATGATTTGAAGAGAGATTGGGCAGAGGAAATAGGATGGAACATCAACTTCATCCATCTTGAATTTGAGAGGAATTTCAAGAGATCTAGAGATTCGTAACAAAGATGAATGATTGAAACAAAGAGAAACCCAGATCTTAAAATAAGAATGAGACAAAACCCAGAAATGAAGAGAGACGTTTGAGTATTTTGATTGAAGGTAGGAGGAGATCAAAGTCTTTTAAGAGTTGTAGGAGTTGGAGATCGGTATGAAGAAGTTTGTGAAGGTGGAGAGTATTAAGTACATGAGACCTGGTTTTATATTGGTGAGAGAGAGAGAGAGAGAGAGAGAGAGAAATTCAAAACTTAGAAAGTCAAAACACGGAATCATCCAATAAGACAATTTTCAGTATATTAATTAAAAAATCTTCTCATCTCTTTTCTTTTTCGTTTTTTTGGGGTTGGAATTTATGACTACTGAGGTGTTTCCATCGTCTAGTTAGCGCAGAGTCGATGAACGGTGGCGCAATGGCATCTCTCTCTCTCCCCCCGCTCTCTCTGACTTTCTCTTATCCAAAAAAATTTAAAAGTCTCACTCACTCTCTGTCTTCATTTTTATTTAACTTAAAATTTTGATTTCCATGCCGACCATTTTCTATTTTTCTACTTGTAGTCGTCGTCTTTTTCTTGGCTTCCTGTTAGGCCTCTACTCTCCCTTTATTTATTTTTGTCTTTTATTTTTGTTTTAAACTTTAAGTCGCTCTTTATTTATTTATTTATTTTTTTGGTTCCTTTTGACAATTACAATACACGGTTCAAGTAATTGAGACGGTTTTTAATTGAATCTGGTCTTAAGGAATCATTTTCATAATCATTTTATTAAGCATTTTTTATATATGTAATATTTATTTAAAATAAATTAATATAATTTAAAGTTTATAAATAGATTAGAAGGTGTTTATCATCATTGTTTTAATTTAGGTTAAATTATTCTCTTACAAAAAAAAAAAAAAAAAAAACTTGGGTTAATTATTCATACTGCCTCTCTGAACTTTTTTTATTACGCATGAACCTAAAAGTTGACAACAATTACTCATACTATCTCTTGATTTTAAACCTTGTTACATTAAAACCCTCAAATGATGATGTCACCAAGGTTAAATTCTTTTAATGTCTAAACTACCCTTATGGGTATGGTGAAAAGACTAAAATGGGTTAATCTCTTTAACTGTAACCCTTCACTAAAGCCCGACTCTAAAAGCCCTAAAATCTCTTCAATTTGAGTTTGTCCCCAAAATCTCTTTAGTTCAGATGAACCTAAACCCTGACTGTAGAGACCAATGCGACGGTGGAGACGAGTGCAATGGTGGAGACGACGGTGGAGATGAGGAGAGAAGGTCGGCAACATGGGAGGGTTAGGACCTATGTGGTCGTCCAGGACATGGTATTAGCATAATCCTATTACAATTCCACCTGTAGGGTCGTGAATAAGTTTGACCCACCTGTGACTACTGGAAACTTTATGAAGGTATCATCCAAACCCACCAATCACTCCAAGTCGACGAGCAGTTGTAGTCGTACGAGATGTCGGGGTTGTCGTTTCCACCCTATTTACAAGTCCAAGGACAAAGCCAAAGGTTCCCACAAGGAGAGATATTATGATCTCCTCAGCTCAATCACTTGGAACGGAGTGGTATTGAACTATGTCGGATTGTCAGCTACAGTGATCTTAGATCAATTGGCCAATCGTCATGATCATTGGGATGACAACTAGGACAAAGAGGTAGAATGATGTTTATAATCAGAGTCACTATCTTGAAGAAATTGATCATGAAACAGGAAATGCTAGGAGAAGACGATGATGATGATGATAGGATGAGCTTTTGTGAAGTTGGATTTGTGTTGGAATTGTTAGATGGATGATGGTGTGTAGTGAGAGAAATATGATCCTATGATCCTATAGAGATTGATTCCCACCATCAATGAAATGAGAAGAAGAGAAGAAGTACCCGGAGAATTGCAGCACCGCAGACCAGCGATGGAGAATCTCACCGCAGACCGGCGATGGAGAAGACGACCAGAGGAAAGCATCTGACAGTAGTGCACGAACGATGGGATGGATATGTGGGACTGATTCTCTATGAAGGGTTTAAAGGGTATTTATGTCATTATATGTATCTCTGTTTTGAAAAGGGCAAAAATGACTTTTGATCTTTTTGTTGGTAAATGGGCTAAGGATATAACGGTCCATAAAGGTTTAGGGGATAGTAAGAGTAATTGTTGTCTACTTTTAGGTTCATGTGTAATAAGCAAAGTTTACAGGGGTAGTATGAGTAATTTATCCTTTAATCTATTATAATTTTTTTATGTTTAATGATATCAAATTATTATTATTTATGACTCATGATTTATTCTCATAAATGATTTATCATAAATAATTCATAAACATAAATATAAATTATATTGTAGAGAGTCTAGTTAATTATTTTTAAACCTGGTTCCCATTATTGATTATGAAGGGGTGGGATGTCTTCAATTCTTAGGCACTATTACATATATTTCAAAATATTTACCTAAAGGAACAAAAATCCAAATATAAACCAAATGTCCATTTTTATGTCTACAAATAATTAAATATCTGTTCATAAACACATGAACCTAAAAGAGAATTAAATATTTTAAAATGAAATCTTCATTCATAAGCATGAAATAAATAGCGGTGGATGTGTGTGTTTCTTGGCCGTGTAAGGGCTGCGGAGCAGAGTAGCGTTATTCATGCAACGGTGGCCACGTTAAGGTCTTATCCTATTCCTAGCAAGAAGCATTTTGAGCTGACGTGGCCTATTATGGCTTAATGGAGTGGGACCCTCATTGCTTCCAGAAATTATAACTCGGCGGTGTGGTCCCACAACTCCCATCATATAATATTATTTTTTTATATCATTTTAGAAGGAGAAGGTAGACCGCCATTAATATGGACTCAGCCAATCAGACTACACTTAATGGTAGCCACAGGCGGCGGAGACTTTCCACTCTGGAGCTCTTCTTCTATCTCCAATTCTCCACCGTAGTACTCTATAGGGCTCGCCAAGTTATTAAGTAGAAACTATGGGTGTCTATGTGTAATTTACTCATTCAATATTAGAATTTTCTGATACGATTTTGAGATAATTCGTTCATAAAAACAAATTCTTAAAGTGGGGGAACCTAAAACTATATCAATCCATATTAAATCTCTGATGAGATCAATATGTGATTAACTCCCATAAGATTAATATAGGACCATAATAATATTTCATTAAGTTATCAAATCAATGTTTATGGCAGCCATATCCAAATTAGATAGTCCTTTTCAAGTGGCTTCACTTTATTCCAAGGTCTATACTTGACGGTAGATAATCTGTCTTGATGGCTCCACTCTGATACCAGATTGTCCATTCCGTAGTAAGGGTAGGGGCCGAGCTACGATCGACTATTCTAACATCACTGATATGATCTTGAGAGAACTCGCTACTAAAAATCGACTTGTAAGATGAGGGAACCCAAAACAATATCCATCCACACAAAATCTCTTCTGGGACCAATGTGGAATTAACTCTCCATAAAACTAATAGAGCATATGTTATGGTTGGAAAACGTCCCACCGATCTGTGACTCGGATAACCTACGATCATAGAGAGTAAGCAATGGAGTTTGAGCGACTAACCCTGAGTAGACTCCGATGCCTAAGTCAGAATCCAATGTAACAGTCAAGAGGTAGCCATTGTCGATGGATTCTGCTTAGTGCTCCAGATGATGCCACGTAGCTACAACACAAACAAGATAGTGAGGTGGGTGGGTTTTACCCCGTGGCCACTCTAATGCCAAAGTCAGTAGGTCTCCATGACAATTAAAATGGAACTCTTAGTGAGATACCAGAGTTCTTTTAAGAGTGGGGTTCCTGAGTTACGGGAGTTCTAAAGGTCTCTCCTTTCCAGTGGGGAAGATGAACAGTGTAAAATGGGATGAGTAAGTAGAATATTCAGAATGAAATTGTGCAGAGTAACAGTACCTCATGATAAAAACTTTTTGATAAGCCCCTTTGCAATTGATAGTTCTCCAATATTTATAGAACCATGGTAAAGTTTCTTTGGCAAGCTTGCCCCCACCTACCACCATCTCCATCATCTGTTAGATAAATAGGACTAGGACAGAGGGGCAACGACCCCCTAGGGTTATGTCTTCTCTGCCTCTTTCGACCCCCTTCATGTCCACGTCAGATACTTCCTCTGTCAATGTGTGGTTGTCATTTCCCATTCATCGAGTGGAAATCCTACTTTCTGCTGATTTGGTCCCCGATATGGTGATGTAGCCAGTTAAGTCAGCACATCTTCTATTTATGATTATTGTCGGCATTTAAGAGCATTAATGACAATGCATTTAAAATCCAGCTACTCTTTTTCACATATCTTATCAACGCTTTCGTGCCGAAGGGGGGGGTCGAACAAGATCTTTTCCCTCCGATTATTGTCAGAATGGATTTTTCCTTGTTTGTACGCATCTTGCTTGGATGAATGCCACGTGTAATATCTTAAATATTCCTTATTGATCCCTCATCAATGGTCTGAATTATTGATCCCTTACCTACGGTCTGATTTCAACACAGTCTTACTTTCCCCCAATTGTAGCAGAAAGCTATCTCTAGTTTAAGAAAAGGGGATCATAGAGAGAGTTTGAGTGTAGGAGAGAGATGGAATGAATAGTGAATGAATTACCTTGGGGAGTCGTCCTCTATTTATATAAGTAGGTAAGAAGCATGGAGGTATCTTGACTCTTGAAGGACGTGTGCCAATAGGACTGCCTCTGTCGCGTTGTAGGATGCTCAGGTTGTAGACTCCGAGTGTAGGAGACTTTGGCGAGTGACGTCGAATCTGTTAGGATAAGAGTGACACTATATGACTGATCGTCCTGCCATGCTAGTTGGCAACGTGTATTAATAGGAGAAAAACTCCTATGATGTGGTTAAGTCATCTTAGGACTTTCACATTTGATCAAGTGATGTATGCTGGTAGGACTCGGCCACCCTTGTTACATTTAGATGGAGTGAAGACCTTTCAATATTTAAAGCCCTATTTAACTCTTTATTTATTTATTTATTGGATAAACGTATTTGACTGCTTATACGTACTACCTCCAAATAAAGTAAGCATGATAAATTGCTATTGCTAATGCACCTACCCTCGAGCACTTTTGATCTTTGGGGCTGATGAAATGCTTAATACCGAGCAGTTGGGAAGTTGGGAATTGAATTTGAATTTATCAAACGGTACAAGAAAAGTGTTTGGTTAATTTTTTTTATTTTTTATTTTTTGGTAAAAAGAAAAAGTGTTTGGTTACGTGCAAAGAAGGGGATCACATTGTCTCCTCCCTAAAGTACAGGGATGAGACAATTTGAATCCGCAAAGAAGGTGTATATGGTATCATTGCTTTATATTTTCAATAATATAATTAAAAAAAAAAGTCTAACGACCATTAATATATACATTGAAAGAATATGAAATTGTATGCGAAATTTGCCGGATTGTTTCTATGGTTGAGAAACTTCTGATTCTAGTTTTGACAAAACAATAGGGGAGAATCGGAGATGCAAAGATATTGTTATGAAACTGTGGATTTCCCAACAAAGTGTGTTAGTAAAAACTCATAAATTAAGATAGGATCCAGACCAGCCTATAAAGTTTTCAAGATCTAGCAACTCAATAGTCTAAATTAGCTTAGAATATTCCTCAAAAACCATGAGGGCATTCCACCATTTTGGTCAGTGGTCAAACTTGAAAGGATCTTCAACAACCGTTGTTGTTCAGTCTTTTCCATCGGGATTCACATCGTCTCCTCCCAGTGGTTCTGGGAGGACGCGATAACCTATCTCGGATGGCTGCCATGTGGCTCTCGGGTGAATTCGAGACCACATCTGAGCCGACACCCCTTGTCGGCTCGGCTTGTCGACTGGGTATCGGCTCGGACATAGGTCTCAGATTCACTGAGAGCCACGTGGCGACCATCTAAGGCAGGTTGCCACTGTCCTCCCAAAACCACTGGGAGGACAGGATGCGGATCCCTTCCATCGACAGTGCAAACTTTCACATGTATTACAATGTTCAGCCATACTTTGTTAATTTGTTTGGTTTCGGTTTCATTGTAAGGAAAATTAAAAGGAAAGGAATGAAAATTTTAAACTTTTATAACTATAACATAATATATATATAATTGTATTAATTATTTAAATTTTATTTTACTTTTCAAATACTTTGAGATGCAAAAAGAATTTTAAGTTAATAATTAAATGTGAAGTAATTTCATATGTTCTAATGATTACAAAATTTTCATTCTCTTAAATTTTTCTTCTAACCAATCAGAATCTTAATGGTTGTTGAGAAGTATATATATATATATATATATATATCTTGGAGAGGAGATGGTGGGCCATGATCATTTTGACTTAATTATGTTCAATTCACTTTTGTATTTATATGCATATGAATCGATCACCAAAAAATAAATAAATAAATAAATAAATTCGATCAATTATGAATTAAATATTTGAATTACAATATACTTGCAAGTTGCAACCGACATAGACAAAAGCAAATGCCCGGCTAGAATTGGTTCAACTTTTTGGAGTTTGAATTGGTTGACTTCTCATCTTGTGATGGGGATGATCTCAGCAATTACCATTCAATTATCATTAATTAATAATTAGTAAAATATCCTTTCTCGAGGGCACTAAAATCCCACTCTCACTATTTGTCACCTAACTATTTGGTAAAATTAGGCGAACCTTCGAGTTGTCTTGATTGACTTGAATCTGATCCTTTCTCAATCTATATCATTTAACTATAAGAGATAACACATTTCAGTTGGGCTTCGATAGTTTCCATGTAAAATGGTAGGAAAAGAAAATGTTATAAAATAAGGTTTTTTACTGATTATTTTAATGTAAAATGTTAAGAAAAACATTAAAGGAGTAAAAAAAAAAAAAATTTCGTGAAGAAATTTTTTTATGTAAAATACCATGTGCTCCGAAATTACAGTAAAACAAACAGGATTGTTTTTTTTCTTAAGGAATGTTTCTCCCAACAGCGTAGAGTGGCAGATATGAGACTATACCACTCTCTCTCTCTCCTTTGACACTCTAATTCTCCTCTATAACTCAATTGATGAATTCTCCATCCCCCCACCCTTCATTGGTGTCACCTTGCCACTTAGGGGGTGTTTGGTAACACTTCAGAAGTTGAATTCTGACTTTTGAAGCATAAATGGAGTAGAAGCCTGTTTAGGGGGTGTTTGGTAACATTCCAGAAGTTGGATTCTGACTTCAGAAGCATAAATGGAGCAGAAGCCTGTTTGGTAACCTGGTTCGGACTTCTGGAGAATCCATGAGTGAACCGGCTCCAAATGAGCTCTAGAATTCAATTTTTTGGAGCATCAAATGGATGCTTTTCGACTTCAAAGCACAATTTTGGAGTAAAAATCACCCTACACCACTACTACCACCAACTACCACTACCACCACCACAACCCACCAGCCACCAACCACCACCCACCACCGCCAACACCCTCCACCACCCACTGCCGCCACCAACACCACCACCACCACCACACTGCCACCACCCACCGCCACTACTACCCACCACCACCACCATCCTCAATCACCACCCACCGCCACCTACCATCGCCACCACCACCAGCCACCAACCATCGCCACCACCACCTACCACCACCACCGCCACCACCACCACCCCCGTCGCCATCACCACCAACCACCCACCACCGCCACCACCATCCACTACCTCCCACTGCCACTTACTATCGCCACCACCACCAACCACCAACCACCACCACCACCACCAACTATCACCCACCCCCACCGCCACCACCACCCCCCGTCGCCACCACCACCAACCACCCACCACCGCCACCACCATCCACCACTAACCACCGCCACCACCACCCACCACCTCCACCAACTATCACCCACCACCACCGCCACCACCATCCATTACCACCCACACCACCGCCACCACCATCCATTACCACCCACCACCACCGCCACCCTTCACCACCACCTCCCACCCACCACCATCATCACCAACCATTACCATTCACCACTAGTGCAACCATTCACCACCCACCAACACCATTTTGGAGTTCATGACTAAATTAGGTTAACAAACATGTTTCTACTCCCATATACTCCTGAATCCTTTTGAAGTTGGAGTAGAAATTTGAACCAGAAGTAAGAATCCCAGAGTTGAAGTTTTAACAAACAGTCCCTTAGTAACCCGATTCGGACTTCTGGAGAATCCATGAGTGAACCGGCTCCAAATGAGCTCTAGAATCTAATTTTTTAGAGCATCAAATAGATGCTTTTCAACTTCAGAGGACAATTTTGGAGTAAAAATCACCCCACACCACAACTACCACCAACTACCACCACCAACACCACAACCCATCAGCCACCACCCACCACCGCCACCACCCTCCACCACCCACCGCCACCACCACCACCACCACCACCACCACCACCACACCGCCACCACCCACCTCCACCACTACCCACCACCACTACCACCACCATCCTCAATCACCACCCACCGCCACCTACCATCGCCACCACCACCAACCACCGGCCACCAACCACCGCCACCACCACCCACCGCCACCTACCATCTCCACCACCACCAGCCACCAACCATCGCCACCACCACCTACCACTACCACCAACTATCACCCACCACCACCACTACCCCTCATCGCCACCACCACCAACCACCCCCCGTCGCCACCACCACCAACCACCCACCACCGCCACCACCATCCACCACTAACCACCGCCACCACCACCCACCACCTCCACCAACTATCACCCACCACCACCGCCACCACCATCCATTACCACCCACACCACCTCCACCAACTATCACCCACCACCACCGCCACCACCATCCATTACCACCCACACCACCGCCACCACCATCCATTACCACCCACCACCACCGCCACCCTTCACCACCACCTCCCACCCACCACCACCATCACCAACCATCACCACTCACCACTAGTGCCACCATCCACTACCCACCAACACCACTCTGGAGTTCATGACTAAATTAGGTTAACAAACATGTTTCTACTCCCTCATACTCCTGAATCCTTTTGAAGTTGGAGTAGAAATTTGAACCAGAAATAAAAATCCTAGAGTTGAAGTTTTATCAAACAGCCCCTTAGAGAACCCTTGCTCTATGTTTTTCTTTACGGATAGTTTTGGGCTTCTATCCCTTTCTTCTTTTTCTTCTATTATCCTTCCAATCAAATATAATAAAAACAAAAAAAGAAATATTATTTTTCCCTTCAATAAAATAAAAACAGAAAAAGAAATATTTTCTTCTATCTCTCCAATAAAATAAAATATAAAATCGAAAAAAATAGAAATATTTGGTTTCTCTAACTGCCGTACCCTTGGGATAAAACAAATAAAGGGATTAGGGATTCTTCTTAATTGGGTTCAGTAGTCTTCTACTGCTAGAAGATTTTAGAGGTAGAGCTATCCCCTCCTGCATGTAAATTCCTTCTTTCAATATTTTTTTTTCTTTTTCTTTCTTTTTGAATGAGAAAGAATCAGTACAAGTGAATTTTCAAACCTCAAGTGGAACCAAATCCTCTCCTCCCCGACTCCTCAGCTCCCACCCCATCTCACCATTGAAGTGTGAGTCGGCTCGAACTCCAACACACTTCAATGGTGAGATGGGGTGAGAGTCGGGGAGTCGGGGAGGAGAGGATTTCGTTCCACCTCAAGCAGAAACAATAGTATGGTTTAGGGAACTATCCCCGTGATCAGTTGCCTGATGTAATCAATCTTTGAATTGATTTCGAAATCAATACACGTTTAGATCTGACTTAAAAGTCCACCAGCGATTTCTCTTCTCCTTATACGTATATAGAAAACAAAGACAAGTTTTAATAGGAAAATTCTCACCCGACTCGAAGAAGAAATTGCTAACGTCATCTACCAACTACAAGTTTGGAAAATCATCAACCGCACCCATTTAATTGACGAAAATCAATTAAAATGTTGATAGATATTTTTATCCTTTTTATTTTCAATTGAAATTTTTTAAAATTACTACTTTGACCTTCATCGTCTCAATTGAAGTGGAATATTGATAGACGGTGAGTTAGAGATGGGAGGCTCAGTTAGCTCATAGTACCGAGGAGAGTCCACTGACGATGGAAACTTTGGAGAAGGAATCTCATCATTCGTGAATTCAAGGTAGGATATGGGATCTATGGCGACCTCATCTCACGGTCATTGGTCGATCACTTCACCAAAAAAAAAAAAAAAAGAGAGGAAGAAATCCAAATCGTTCACATACCTCAACAATCTCGTCACCGGCGAATTCAGAGGGGGATATGGGATCCATGGTGACCTCGTATCACGATCACTGGTCAATCAGTTCAAAAGGAAAAGAAAAAGAAAAAAGGAAGATTACATTCATTGGTGCTCTCTGGTTTCATGTCCGTGGTCTCCATATATATTCAAATTCCATTTTGCTATGTTTAATACTGATCATGGTGGAAGTTTTCTCACTGCGACCATTGATGTTAATTAATTGTGGATGTAACCGCAAGTGTACAGTATCATGCAGTAACGGATCGATCTCATGGAGGAATCATTATTATCCTAACTCAAATAAGGCAAAGCATACCAAAGAGATTTGATTGAATTAACACCCTAATCATTTCAAATAAAAATTAATCAAGCAATAAAAATAATAATAATCATTCATAATGGTACGAAGATTTACAAAACCACTAATCATAAAGTAACACAGATCTATTGCAAGAAGGGAACGAAATTAAAAGTAAAAGAATGTTAGAAAAACTTATCTTGTTGGATGATTCCTCTATCGTTGCTCGTCGTTTTGTTGTCACTCCAACGCGACGTGCAAACGATTACAAAGGGAGCCTTCTCCCCTAAATTAAATTAGTAATGGGGTACAATCTATTTTTATCTACCCTACTACAGAGTTCTATAACTGAAATCAAAACTTGAAGAAAAAAAAAAAAAATTTAGTAAGAAGAACACAACTTGAAAAGAAGAAATTAAAACTCAAACGCTCTCATAAATCTTCAAAACTAAAAAAAAATTATAATAGAATTCTTGGATGATTTTTCTATTGCTAAGCATCACATATATATATACAAGTGAGTAAAGATCACAATCAATCTTTACAATTGGATTACAGGAGATTTTGTGGAGATAATTTTGGTAACCAAATTCCAATCTTGTAGGTTCATTGTATGTAGACGATTTTTAAGGAGAAAAAATCTTGCACAAACTCATCATATCTTTAGCATCATTATCTCTTCTTGAAAACTCTCATAATCTATTAGAGTTTTTCATTCTTTCATGTCATGCCAATCTTGTAAATTTGATTCCAAATAAGTAAAGAATATTTTCTCAAGAGAATAAAATCTTTCACATGAGATTGAGCTACTCTTTGACTTAGTCCAAGGCTGATCTTATACACAAAATTCGTGGCTCTCCCTATAAAATTCATCCCTATGCCCCACTACTGAGGGCCCGTTTGATAACACTCCAGCTCCCATGGAGCTACTTCTGGTCCGGAGTCATTTTCTACATCTTCTCCAGAGTCAGGATTTTTAAAGTAGAATGCTGTTTGATAACGTTGCTCTAAAATCAAAAGACTATGCTTCCAGAATGTTGTTTGATGATGGTGGTAGTGGTGACGACGACGGTGCTGGTAGGAGGTGGTGGTGGCCACGATGGTAGTGGTAGAGGCATGGGTGGTGGGTGGTAGCGGTGGGGATGGGTGGTGGATGAGTGGTGGGGGTGGTGGTGGTGGTGGTGGGTGATGGTGGTGGTGGGTGGTGGTGGTGGTAGTGGTGGTGGTAGGTGATGGCAGCCGTAGTGGCGGCAGTGGTGGTAGGTGGTGGGTGGTGGTGCCAGCGTCAGTGATAAGTGGTGGATGGTGGTGGTGGCAGAGGTGGCGACTGCGGTGGTGGTGGTGGTGGTCACGACGGCTGTGGGTGGCGGGTGGTGGTGGGGATGGTGGTGGTAGAGGGGTGGTGGTGATGATGGCAGTTCCAGTGGTGGTGGTGATGGCAGTCGGTAGTGGTAATAGCTCCGGAGCAAGAGAAGTAAGTTTTTTTAACTCCAGTTTTTTAGCTCCCAGAGACATTTTTGGAGCGATTCACTCCATTGAAGTCAAAACTTGAACCGTGTTTATCAATTGTCATTCTACTCCGGATTAGCTCCGGAACTAAGAAGTAAGGAGCTAGAGTGTTATCAAACGGGGCCTGAGTTGACTGGGTAAGTTAACTAGACAAGATCACCAAAAATTCATAAAATAGTCTTTTCAAGCTCAAATTTTTTCATTATTTCACCTACACCCTACAAACATAAAATCAACATTAAATACCCGAGAAACATCATAAATAGAATAAGAGATGCATACTTTATACCCTAAATTCACACGTAAAATTAGGGCTCATTACTTCAATTGAGATAGTAAAAAATCATTTCATCTTTTTAGTCGGAACTTTAGGTGGTTCTCCTTTGGCTTTGGTGAGCAATGCATGAATGAAAGAAACAATGTTTTACGAAATACTTTTTTTCTTTCCTTTAGAAATTTTCACAGGTATCAATTGAATGAGATTTCTCGTAAATGTATCCCATTTTTATCGGATTCTATTTGTACTGTATCTGAAATGAATCTTGTCTATTCCTATCCTTCAACTCTTCTAAAGGGTTTGGTTTTTCGAGGCAGAATTGAGGGTTCCTGCCCGGTTGTGGTCCGCCATGTTGATGAGCCTGAAGCAAACAGGCCCCATACGCGAGTATGTGAAGGTTATCAATGGATATAACCCTTTTGGTATGAATAGTTTATCGGTCTGGGCGTGGATGTTCCTATTTGGACAGTAGAAAGCCTAGTTTTTTTTCTGTTTCTAGTATTTACTAGTGGATTTGTAAGAAGGCGAGTAGTTGATACGAGTTTACTGAGCGGTGTTCATCAGATTCCCCCATACTTGAGCTTTGCTAGTCCCGAGCAAAGAAAAATATAAAAATAAATAAATAAAATAAAATCTTAACTCACTTTCGTAAGAATAACGATTGCATTTAGCACGTGCAATAAGCCTTTAAACCCTTAGGTCACCCCCAGTGGACGAGTTGTGTTTCGTGAGTATTTTCAGAGAATAAACACACAAAATTCATATAAAAATTTCAAGTTTTAACTTTGGTATTAAAGAAAGAGAGCACACACACATCCTGTTAGTCAAGACACTCAACTTGATATCAAGAAAACATAGAAACTTCCACACTTAACTTTGCAACCTCATATGATTCAAACACTAAGGTCGCATCTCAATTAGGAAATTTTGTCATATCTTCCAAACATATCTCTCCTTAAGATGAACCCTTTGTAACATATTAGTAACCAAGACCCAAGAATAGCTTTCAACACTTATATTTTATAATTTTTTCCCCTTAAGCTACTCTACTACAGTTGGCTTGAGAAGTGCAGGTGGTTATGCATTCTCATGTTACTATGTAGCTTCGCTTTTGGTATATATCTTTAAGGACATTTGTAAGACCCGTGTCAATCTAACCCGGTCTTACCACCTTGAACCAGGTTTACCCATCATGGTCGAGTCAAATGGACCAAGGGCGTGAAGGAGATCGAGATCCCATGTATCAAATCGACCCAAAAATACTTAAAATAGGGGAAGGGTCGCATACCCAGCTAAGCAGGGTCAGACCTCCCAAAACAGAGAGTCAAACCCTCAGTTTTGAAGGGAGGGTCGGACAGCTTAAGACCCTAGGGTCGACGGGATCATCGACCCTCCCATCGACCCTCGGTTGCCGTAAGAAAATAAAATTAGGAAATTTCCTAATTTTCGATTGGGATTCTTTCCAAATCTCAATGGGACTTATTTAGGATGTTCCTACTCTATTTAAAGGACGTTCCTAAACCACTTTCACTCCTTTCACAACCCTAATTGAATTGAGAGAAAGAGAGGAGAAGGAAAAGAGGAAGAAGAAAGGCAAGGAAGAGAACTTAGCAAAAAGGAGAAGAATTTCAGAGAAAAAGTAATCTTCTCAGGTATGGATACTAATTCCATGAGTTTCTACAGACATTAGGTTAGTTATTGTTGAGAGTGTGATATCGGAGAAACCCTAACCATCTATCTATGATTAGGTTTCCATGGAAAACCATAGAAGAATGCGTGAAAGCTATCTAGGTGGGTTATACATGGTTTCAGACCATGGAATGCATGTAGAATGGAATGTAGGAGCAAACCATAGGATTTCAAACACGAAGAATGGATTAAAAGAGGGAATTGGACCAAAGTGCACAGAGGGTCGCATCGAGGGTCGATGACCATCCGACCCTAGGTGTTCCTGACCATCGACCCTCAGTGTTCGGGAAGTTCAGAATCTGGGGAGGGTCACACCCAGGGTCGATCAGGACTCCGACCCTACCTCCGACCCTCAGTTAACAGCATGGTTTTTAAATCTGGAATTAATTCTAATTAAATTCTATCGACTTTGTTAGGTCTTCTAGCAATATAATAACACTGTAAATGTGATTCTAAAGCTTGGAAAAGTATCTATTAGCAAGCTAAGGTGAGGAACCAGAACTCCAAACTAAATTGGATTAATACAAAAACTGTTTTTTATTTTTTGAGTCTTATGCCATGCTTGATTCTATGCGAATATGTTTGTAATGTGCATACAGCATGCCATCCAATATTTATATTACTTGTTCATGCATATTTATTTTATTGTTTATAACATGATGATGATGATGATGATAGGAATATGCATGTGCTTGTATGTGTGTGGTTGATGTACTTGATGCGAGCGAGTATCAGGGGGGGTGTGATGAGAACGTCAATAAACGTTAACCTTTGGCGGGTCTCAGCACTTTAGCTCTATCTCTAACTCATGTCTTGTGCATTAGCATCGTCGTATTGCTATTACTTTAGCAGAACTATTATGTTGTAGAGTATCAGGGGAGGTGGTCTCGGTCCTTGTAGTCTCTGACTCTACCGGGGGGCCTTAGCTCTATCTCTATGGACATTCTGAGGGATGCTGGGGTGAGGCCTTGGATACATTTTTTGGCATTAGGATTGGTTAGTTACGAGCCCAGTTTGCAGCCCTCCCTAACAGGGGCTTACGTGTTGGTATGGCACTATATAGCAATAAACGTAACATTTGTTATATGATGTTCATGATTGGGTGCATGTGAGTTGATGATAAACGTGATCTTCGGGTAACGTCACACACTCGTGTATAGAGGCGGGGTCAATAAACGCGACCTTTGGCTACCTAAACCTTTCTATTGCATACTGCAAACTTATATACCAGACCAAAGATATAAATTGATTTTGCATGCATATGTATTGTTGCATTGTTTTGGCTACTCACTGAGCCGTGATGTGTGCTCACCCCTCGACGTCGAATATTTTTAGTTGATGATGCAGGTTATACCGTTGAAGACTATATGAATGTGTCTGCATACGGGAACGTGGCAGCAATGGAAGTTGAAGCTGAAGTGGATACACACGACTCCTCTTGCGAGTGCAACTCGTGTGTATTTGATTAGATATTTTATAGGTTTCCTTTTTGGATTTATTAAGACATGTATTTGATAATTAATTATGTCTTAGTTGAAAACAGAATAATTTGCTATTAAATTATTAATATCATTTTAGTTTCTCAGTTCATGTTATTATAAGACTTCCGCTATTGTGTATTTACTCTGATTATGATTATGGATGTGTGTGAGTTTAGATAACGCAGGGATAGCTTATTGAGATCCTGGTTGAACCGTTGGTTTATTAACGGTTCATCACATCATTCTGAATAGTGCAGAATTGGGGTGTGACAACTTGGTATCAGAGCATCTCAGGCCTTGTCCGCTGAACTAGCATACATTCAAGACAATAGTGAACTGAGATAGGATAAATTAAAAGCTATAATACAAACACAATGTAAGCACAAGTGATGATTGAGACCAAATTTAAAAAGAGAATAATGCATCTATTAAAGGGGAAACAAGTTACATACAATGAGTGAGAGAAACAAAATGTAAATACATAACTAAAGCAGAGTACAGTCCACAACCCGGACAGTTAATCTGTAGTACAAGAAAATAAAGTACAATCAAGAAGCTGGGGGCGAAGGAGGATGCGGGGCCTCACGATCTCGGTCATAGTCCTCAGCATAGACCCTAGCCAACCAGGCCACCTGGGTCTGGGTCGTCTGGAGACTAGCTGCAATATCGGCTACCCTCCTATCAGTCGCCCGCTGGACCGATAACAGCTCATCCATCCTCATACGCTGAGCGTCTAGCAACTCCTCCATCCTCAAATCAGATCTGCGCTGAGCCTCCCTGATCTCCTGCAGCATCTCCATCATATCAGTAGGTGGGCGTGAAGGACCAGCCGCATAAGAAGGACCAGTCCCAGGTACAAGATCTGCCGCAGAAGGAGTACCAACACCAGCCGCATGAGTAGGTGAAGGCGGTGGTATTGCGTCAACATCCATATACATGCGGTCGTCATCGTCGACGGGATCCACATGAGCTCTAGCAGCGGCAGCAGCAGCCTCAGCGTCAGCCATCTCAACGCTAGTGTGAGGGCGCACCATCGCGTTCCTCTCCTCATCACTAACCTGGGCATCCCGCATACCCATCTTGCAGATTGCCTCCCAATCTAGAGGCGACGAGAAGGTCTTCTCTTGAATCTTCTCATCTACCAAGTTAACCCCCAAACGGGTCAGCAGGACTGTAATCATGCGTCCATAGGGTAGATTACCCCTATGACCGGACAATGTGGCACTAATCATAGTCCGCATGATGATGTATGGAAGGCAGATGGGCTGGCTAGTGCAGATGCTGTAAATCAGGACTCGGGTCAGCCGAGAAACCCTCTCATAGTGCCCACTCTGCGGAATCGATTATGCTTTGGATAATCTTGCGAAGACCCGTGGAGCTGGTCGCGAGATAACAAGCTCTCATCCGCAACGATCGGGACGAGCAACCGATTATCGATCTTCGCCCTCATCTCCATCTCAACCAGTACACCATGGGGCCATCATAGGGAATGCCCAACAAGTCGGCCAGCTGCCGATAGTCGAAAGAGATATCTACCCCTTTGACGTAGCTGGTGATGCGCAACTCCTGACCATGCTCAACGTCATTGTAATTTCCCACCACCTGGAGATTACAATAGAACTGGCGCACCAAATCCGGACATGTGCATGCATTGTATGTAATGACAGGAAGCCACCCCATGTCACCAAAGGCTTCCTCTACGTTGAACACGGCTAACTCAGCCAAGTTCACCATACGACCACCCTCAAACTTCTTACGGGCATAGTCAGCATACCGTGCCTCGGCTTCATTGGAACGGAAGCGAAGGGGATCATGAACTCGGGGTACCTTGGTACGAGCCATGGTATCTGCAAAGTAAGAAAGAGAAGGAAAACAAGGAGTTAATAGGATAAAAACTCAAAAATTGATTTAATAAACGACGTAAGTTGACATAAAGCCCCATTTCTCACCATACAAGTGGGCATGAGAACTTATGTAGGTTAAAATACATCCTACAACCCACATACACTAGGAAATTTTAACTGATGATGTCCAATTTGAAGAAATTCAAGAAAAATCGAAAATGTCGACAAATTAGGGCAAAAAGAGAAAATTTCAAATTTTTCGATAACCAACCGATGAAACTCAAAAATTTTTAAGGGCTTTCGTTCCTCGAGACACCAATAACAAAAGCCCCCAATAAAAATCGAATTTTTACAGTTGGAAAAAGTTTAATTTGAAAAATACGAATTAAATGGACGAAAACCTAGAAAAGAAAACCTAAAAAGAGGTAAAAATGAGAGAACATACCTGTAAGGATGATGTGGACGTCGAAACTCGGACTAAAATCGACCAACAACAGTGGAGTAGCACTGTAGCAACTCAGAGTGGAGAGGCGAGTCGAAACAGGAGGGAAATAATAAGAAATGACCTAGAATCGGATCTTAAAAATCTGATTTTTGATCCGAGGGTCGGACAATTCGACTAGCACAATCGACCCTCGAATCGACCCTCCCATCGACCCTCGGCTCTCGGGAATCTGACAGAAAATCAAGGGTCGGAATTGAGGGTCGGATACCCATCGACCCTCGCATCGACCCTCAGCTCTCGGGAAGAATAGGTCATTCCTAGGGTCGGATACCAAGGGTCGGACATACCATCGACCCTCACCATCGACCCTGCATAGAAAAGACAATATTTTTTTTTATAGAATGAGCTAGAATTGGAATTGATTATTGGTTAGCGTGCCTACATGAAATATAAATGACTTCTCACCTATTTTGATGATTTTCAGGCACCACAAACCACAAAAGAGAATTATGTCTGGACGTAGGGTGACCCAACAAACCCGAAATGCAGTCCCACCACCACCACCCGTGGAGGAGACTAGTCAAGAAAATAACTATGCACCGGGTAATCCAGAACCGAAAAACCCTATAAATTTACCACCTCCACCACCAGAGCTAACAACCGTGGTGATGAATTTGGCACAACAGCTGCAGCAGATGCAACACGCGCATGCTCAGATGCAGGTTGCCATGGGAATAATGTTTCAAGCCACTCAGGCTGCACCCATGCACACAGGACAACCTAGTGCAGCACCGGTGGGTAACCACCCAGCTCCTCAGACACTTCAGCAACCGGCTGCACAGATTCCAGTGCAGGTTCCAGAAGCAGCTCAAGGGAATTATCAGTATCCACCCCATATGTTTGGGGCAAACCCCCAAAATCAGCTGGACCACTCCCGACTAGTGGAGAGATTTTTGAAGATGAAACCCAAGGAATTCAACGGCAAACCGTCTGATCCATTGTGGCCAGCACACTGGATAGACGAGATGGAGAGAAATTTCCTCATGATGACTATCCATTGTGGCTCCCTTTGTAATCGTTTGCACGTCGCGTTGGAGTGACAACAAAACGACGAGCAACGATAGAGGAATCATCCAACAAGATAAGTTTTTCTAACATTCTTTTACTTTTAATTTCGTTCCCTTCTTGCAATAGATCTGTGTTACTTTATGATTAGTGGTTTTGTAAATCTTCGTACCATTATGAATGATTATTATTATTTTTATTGCTTGATTAATTTTTATTTGAAATGATTAGGGTGTTAATTCAATCAAATCTCTTTGGTATGCTTTGCCTTATTTGAGTTAGGATAATAATGATTCCTCCATGAGATCGATCCGTTACTGCATGATACTGTACACTTGCGGTTACATCCACAATTAATTAACATCAATGGTCGCAGTGAGAAGACTTTCACCATGATCAGTATTAAACATAGCAAAATGGAATTTGAATATATATGGAGACCACGGACATGAAACCAGAGAGCACCAATGAATGTAATCTTCCTTTTTTCTTTTTTTTTTCCTTTTGAACTGATTGACCAGTGATCGTGATACGAGGTCACCGTGGATCCCATATCCTCCTCTGAATTCGCCGGTGACGAGATTGTTGAGGTATGTGAACGATTTGGAGTTCTTCCTCTCTCTTTTTTTTTTTTTTTGGTGAAGTGATCGACCAATGACCGTAAGATGAGGTCGCCATAGATCCCATATCCTACCTTGAATTCACGAATGATGAGATTCCTTCTCCAAAGTTTCCATCGTCAGTGGACTCTCCTCGGTACTATGAGCTAACTGAACCTGCCATCTCTAACTCACCGTCTATCAATATTCCACTTCAATGGAGACGATGAAGGTCAAAGTAGTAATTTTAAAAAATTTCAATTGAAAATAAAAAGGATAAAAATATCTATCAACATTTTAATTGATTTTCGTCAATTAAATGGGTGCGGTTGATGATTTTCCAAACTTGTAGTTGGTAGATGACGTTAGCAATTTCTTCTTCGAGTCGGGTGAGAATTTTCCTATTAAAAACTTGTCTTTGTTTTCTAAATGTGAGTTCTGGTGGGATAAGGTGATATTTCTGGGTCATGTTGTTTTAGTAGAGGGTTTTTCTATTGACCCAGGAAAGGTTAAGGCAGTAATGAATTGGGCAAGACCAACCACTATAACAGAAGTTTGAAGTTTTTTTGGGAATGACAGGTTATTGAAAATGATTCATTGAAAACTTCTCCAGAATAGCTATATCTTTGACTACATTGTTGAGGAAGGCTGTGAGGTACCAGTGGACTGATGAGTGTGAAGAGAGCTTCTAGGAATTGAAACAGAGATTAGTTACAGCCCCAGTGTTTGCATTACCATCTGGATCTGGAGGTATGGTAGTATATAGTGATGCATCTTATAAGGGATTAGGGTGTGTACTTATACATAATGGTAGGATAATTGCATATGCATCAGACAAATTATGTACCAAACTGTAAAGCACAAAAATATGAGCACAATGTAAAAAACCATGTCAAAATCCAACGCTCCTAGCACCCACAATCACCTATCAAAGTCGGCACATGCATTCTTGCATCCTGAACCGGTTCTGGGCGGTTTAGCCTGGGTCTGTTTGCTCTGGCCGGGCTCAGTTATGGGCAGACCGAACCTATTGTTTACCTTTTTTTTTAAATTACTTTGGTCCAAATGGAACCAAACGGTCTGAGGTCCAACCGAACCATGGTCTGAGAAACCGACCGACCAACGGTTCAACCTCCGGTCCAACTGGTCCACCCATTCGAGCTTTTGGGTCAAAATTTCGGGTTGATGGGTTAGGTTCTCGGATCAGCCAACCGGGTTAATGTGTCGGGTCTCCGATCAGGGCAAACGGATCCTTGATTGGCTAATGGGCCACACGTGTGCCCAGGAGATCCTGGTCTTGGGTCAGGCTTGGGTCCTGGTTCGGTTAGGGCCAAATCCACTATTCTAGGGTTTGGTTTTGGATCAGTCCTGCACTGGGTTGACTTGCTAGGGTTTCGATTTAGTCAAGTTGACCCGATGACGTCACCCTTTTTTTTTCCTTTTTTTATTTTTTTTATTTTTTTTATTTTATAGAATAACCATCGGCAGGTGGATCTCACGAGCTTTTTTAGGTAGTGCATGAGAGGGCGTCTGGCGTCCTCTGACGACGTACCTTATGTCCTTGGCTTCGTCTCTCCGTGGCCTACAATCATATATGATTTATTGTACCTTTTAACTGTCTGAAAAAAATTTTCGAGGGTCCAAACCCTAGAAGGTTCATAGAGAATTTGGAGAGAGAAATCTCTCCCTTTTCAATTCATTCAAACTTAAAGTCTCTACAATGCTTTTTCCATTGATCCTAGGTCTGTGTGGGAGGTTCTGATACCACTGTAAGAATTTTTAGATCTCTTTTGGGTTTTTCCTATGAGATTTCCCATGAACTCTAACTAACACTCCACATAGATTACTAGAATATAATGGGCATTAAAAATAGATGATAAGATACATACCTCTTGCTGTAAATTGATTTTCGACCGTTTCCTTCCCTTTGAATGCTTTGATCAGAGTCTTCCACAGCCTGCTGGGATCCCTTGACCTTCTCTCTATGTATGGGAATAGGAGAAGAAAATAACACTATAGCTATGGGGTCCCTAACCACTGGTATTTATAATACTACCTCAACCCTAGACCAGTTCCACAGTGGACCAGGTTGATCCATATCTAATCATGCTTAAACCGGTCTACCTATAACCAGATTCCCATTGAACCAACTAACCTTATAATTAATTTAGCCCATAAAATATCTTACAGATCGATACTTTAAGAATGTTTTTCTTCGCCAAATAAGAAACGAAAACCACCAACATGATTCATAAATGTCATGCTCCCCCATAGACAAATTCTCAAAATGCACTCCTCAACGTGCCTATAGTCTCATCAACCCCTTTGACCAAGGCAAGAGATTCTTTTTTCATCATGGATGAAAGAAAACTACCCCATATTTTATTAATGACATTACTTGTTGATAATTAGGTTGAACATGAGATGCAATGGGGCTATTTACAGTTAATGCTTCTAATTGTAGGATTCTAATGATATTCTTATTGGGAGACATGCACCTTGTCATGGGAAAACTCAAAAAAAAATATATTGCTGTATTTGTTCTGATGTAAAATTTTACGATAAAAATTTTTATGTAACATTATATATGTAAATTTATTTTCAATGTTTATTTTCTAGAGGTAAAATATAATGATCTCTATGAGGAAGAGAAAATGAACATCCTCTTTCTCTTACCTATTGGAAGTTACAAAGATTAAAAAAAAAATTACATAGTAAAATTTTACGTCAAAGCCAACGGAATCCTAAGGAAAAAAACAAAAGGTCCAAAATATCTTGGGATGCTATGGGTAGACCAAGACATCGTTTTGGTTAGTATGTTGAGTCTGATCTATCATGGAAATACTGTAAATTTATTCTTTATTTTTAATGTATATTTTTTTTTGTTGATCCTTGGCCAAAAAAAAAAAATCAAAGTAATCTAAAATGCAACTTTACATAGCCTCGAAAAAGAGAGACTAATGTGAGATTATTCCCAACACGCTCTTTCACATGTTGTCCCTCTTTTGATTGATATTATATGTGGCATGTGGTCCCTCTTTTGAGTAACCATAAGGAGATAACTTGAAGCTCTGATACCATGTTAAGTTTCCATCTCAAAAGTTCAACATAGTCCTTTCAGGGAGTGGTCATCTAGTCCATGGTCCTTTTCCGAGGCTATGTAAGGTTGGTGAAAATATCTACAGGATTATCAATTGTATGAATTTTCCTCAAGTGAATGCTCCCTTCTAATACAAACTCCCTGATCTTGTGAAACATCACATCAATATGCTTTGTCCTTGCATGAAGCACTTGACTATTGCAAGGTATATGGCACTTTGAGTATCACAATGTAACATTCTACCTTTTTTTTTTTTTTTTTTTGGGTTAAGTAACATCGTACTTCCTTGCTCCAACCCCAACTTACAAACCAACCCAATCAACTAGAGCCTTTCCTTACCAACTTCAACTGCTACCATGTATTCTGCCTCTATAGTGGACTTTGCAACTATGGGCTGAAGTAGCCCTCTACAATATAGGTCCACTGGCTAATGTAAACACATACCTTGTGATAGACTGTTTGTCGAGATCATTGGAATAGTCGGAATCAACATATCCCTCTAAATCTAAGGAACTTCTCTTGCCACTGAACATAATACCCACATCTATAGTCTTGCTCAAATATTTGAAGATCCACTTAACTGCATCCCAATGCTCCTCCCCTGGATTACTCATGTATCGACTGATAACACTAACTACATGAGATAACCTGATCTGCTACAAATAATAGCATACATGAGACTCCCAACTACGTAAACATAGGTAACCTGAGACATCTACTCCACGTCATCATGTGTTGTAGGGCATTGACTTTCAGATAACTTGAAGCGACTAGCAAATGGAGTAAATAACCAGTTTTCCATTCCTATATTGAAACATTCCAGCACCTGTTCAATACACCTCTTCTGAGTTACCCCAAATTTACCTGCACTTCTATCTCTAAGGACTTCCGTGCTAAGGATCTTGTTTGCAGCACAAAGATCCTTCATCTCAAGTTCAGTACTCAACAAAAACGTTAAAAAAGATAATATCATGTTTATTCTTAGCATTAATAAGTCTTTTATCAACACAAAGCATCAAAAGAATAAAAGAATTATCATCTAATCTTTATAATACATAGAACAACCATACTCACTTCTTCAGTAACCGATTCGCACCATAAAAGAGTCAAAATGATTGTACCATTGCCTAGGAAAATGCTAAAGAAAATAAAGCGACCTCTTGAGCAAGCAAACTTGATCTTCTTTCCCCTGCACCTTGAAGCCGTCAGACTGCTCTATAAAAATATGTTTCTTTACCATGAATAAATGCCATCTTCACATCAAGTTGTTCAAGCTCTAAATCATACATGGCTACTAATGCAAAGAGTACCTAAACTGGAGTTTGCTTCACCACCATAGAGAATATTTCATTATAATCCACCCCTCCCTCTGTGCGTAACCTTTTGCTACAAGTTTGACCTTATATCTACCATGCTTCTTTTCTAACGATGCCTCTTTCTAATGAAAGACCCATTTATACCCAATTACTTCTCTTCCATTTGGTTTTTTACAACCTCTCAAGTCATGTTTTCTGCAAGGATTCCTTTCCCTCCATCATGCCTGTCATCCATTTATCACTCTACACATCATTTATAGCATCCTGGTAGGAAGGTGGGTCACTTTTATCTACAATGAGGGCATAAACACGAATATCCTCAAACCCGTATCTCACAGGTGCCTTGTGTGTGTGTCTTCCTTTACTTTTTGACACGGTATAGGGATCATCCATTGTTTCATGTGGTTCTAGTAAGTTACTTAGATGATGTTTTTTCTCCTACTATATCTTTGCTCACCTAACTTCACTTGTACAGTGGATTTGTATGTTTGTGACCTACAGTCTGTCTTTACCACGTAAGACTCATCGAACGCAATGTCCCTACTGACCACAATCTTTTGTAAAATAGAATCCCACAACTTGAATCCCCTGACACCTTTTTTCAAATCGAGAAAGATACGCTTAGACTTCGACTCTAACTTGTAACATTTCCCACTCTGCACGTGAACTTAGGCTGGACAACCAAATATTTTCAAAATAAAATAGTATATCGATTTTCCAGTCCATTTCTCTTCAAGAATTTTCAATCAATTGTTGTAGATAGATTCTTGTTGATGAGAAAACATTTCATGTTCACTACTTTTGCCAAAAACTCTTGCTTAGACTTGCATTCAGCCTCATGCTCCAGAGCTCTTTCTAGAGTGTTGTGTACTCCCCTCCATTATCTAATCTCAAGCATTTGAGTTTCCTTCCTATCTTCCTTTCTACCTCTCCTTTCCACTCTTTAAATTTGGTGAATACCTCATTTTTATGTTTCATGAAGTAGACCCAAGCTTTCCTTGAGTAATCATCAATAAATGTTACAAAATATTTTTGTCCCACCTTTAGATTTAATTGGTGAAGGATCCCATACATCATTGTATACATAGTCAAGCACATCATTGCTAATATGTTTTACAGTTTTGAATCTAACATTGCACTGTTTAGTGAAAACACAATATTTACAGACAGATACATCTCATTGTTGACCTAAGGCTCTCTTTGGTATGTATTATAGAATTAATTATATAATGCATTATGACATATGTCATTGTTTGGTATGATTTATGATATTTATTTATATTTGAATAAATCGATAGGGAAAAAGACAGTTGCCTCCCCTGTATTATACCTGAAAGACAAATGCCCCCTAAAGTTTCAAGAAAAGACAAACGTCCCCAATTTTTAATGGTATTATAGTGATATTTTTTTAGAACAATTCTACCCTTAACATTTTATCCCTACTTTAAAATCCTATTAATGTTAAAAGACCAATATAACATTTCTATCCCTACTAAAATTAACCCGATTCTCATCTTCCTTCTCATCTTCCTTTGTTTTGACCTTTATTTGTTCTGGAGGCTGAGTTTTACGGTTTTGGGAAGAAGATGAGGAAGGGAAAGTCTGTTGGTGGTAGGAACAACGGCTTATCTGAAATGTCCTCTGTTCCCTTCGGTAATAGAGTTTCAGATGGTTTGATTTTTGGGTTATTTGTAGTTTATCTTGACTAATTGATTTGAATCCAAATTTTTTTTGGATTTACAGATGCTTGTCCATGCGGTGAAAAGAGAGCTTTAACAGAAAAGTAAGTCCCTAAAAACCCACATAAGAAGATGGAGGTCTTAGCTAAAACTTCTGAAATCAAAATCGACGAGGAAATATCAGAATTGTTTAACTCGGAGAGATCGACAATGACAGACGACTTAATGAAATCGAATGCGAGCAAGCCAGAGAAAGAAGAGAACATGAGCGAAAAGAAGAGAACAAAGAAGAACAAACCCCCTTTCACGCATTCTGCAATATTCTCCAAGAGTATGAGTATGCGAGTGGAGCTCATGAGAAGCTCCGCAACTTACCCACGTGTGGTGCTGTTGACACCATCGATTCAGGAATGGTGACGATCAATTGGATCAATAGAACTTGGAAGAGTACTCCTTCAAATGTAGTAGGGCTTTGTAAAACAAAGACCATTGGTGGGTCTCAGTGGATCTTTGGTTGTGCTTGGAATAAACAGCCACATCCACAGAATTCCATTGCTTCCACTATTACCTCCAAAAACTAGGACTTGATCTGGTGACCAGATTCGTCGCTTCATCTCTGAAGGTTACACAGTTGGCAAGAATGATGAAACCCTTCATCTGCAAATCTAAATGATTGACCAAGTCTTCCCTCTCAAACCCGCAATGAAATTGATTAATAACTAGGCCTTCATTCTTCTCTTTCCTCGTTGGATATGGCTCCCTGGAATCCTTCACTTGAATCGTTGACATATTTGAAATGTTCCAAGAGAGGTGTTAAGGATTTCAGGGAGATTTTTCTTGCGACTGGCTTCGAAGCTGGTTGTAGCAGTGAGGTTGAATTCGAGCTCATGACTCGCTTTACTCTGATTCACTCCCTTTGTTTTGCTATGTGTTAGGATCGGGAAAACACAAACAAACAAGAAGCACACGAAGAATTAACGTGGTTCAGCACCCCATCGTGGCATGCCTACGTCCACCAGAGAAAAGAGTGACTTTCTTCTATTCCCAAGAACAGTCTACAGAATTCTCTACCTGACAGGCCTATCTCATCTGTCAGCCTTATAGCGTTCCAGCTCTCCACTATCAGAGGAGAATCCTCTACAGCCCTTGTAGCCTTACCTAGGTTTTCCACACAGAGACAATTTATAGGGAAACCTAGAAACCCTAATCCCACCACAATTATAAGTTTAACCCCATACATGTAATAGACTCATACCCTAATACAAATACTACCCTTATAATTATGTGGATCCCACAGAATACAAGACACCAATCCAACAAATCTCCACCTGGCTTGGATTCTGCAAACCACATTGAAGAAAACCCGTTGATGTTGATTCTGTAAACCCGTCTCTGCCAAAACGCTACACCCAAACCAGCATAGCCCACACCCCGTCTGGGTGTCCCGTACAGCTCACTGTCGCACGATGTGAAGTGACTCCATCTCTCCCACTGCTGCAGCATCACCGAAAAGATCACCGTCACTCACAGTCCTCCTGCAACTCCAGTTGCATCTGGAACCCGAGTCTCTCACTACCGCACCTCCATTGCAGCCCTTGAGAACCGACTCTTTATCCCAGCCCTTTGCAACTCCAATTGCACCTGGAACCCAAGCCTCTCACCTCTGCATCTCCAATGCAGACTTAGAGATCCGACTCCTTGTCACAGCCAGCCAGTCTTCCTTTACCCCGCGGTGTAGCATCAACTGGCCATGATGCGCACCGTGTCGGGATTCAAACCCGCCGTCAGATCCAGCCCCTGATCCGACCAGATCCACGAACAACTACCATCGTCCCATCAATCTGAACACGATCTCCCAGCCATCGCTGACCATCCACTCGACTACCACTAAGACCCACGTGCGATACCACCTAGTGTAATACCATCCACTCGACTACCACCAAAATCCACGTGCGATACTGCCTGTTGTAATCGCTCCACCGCCATTCGAGGCCTACCAGATTCCCTTGCAAATTTGCTGCCATACCGAGCTAACCATATTGTGTATCCTCCTTGCTGCAGTCCCAAATCTTCCTTCGGTTCACCTTCCATTCTGAGAACACCGGCTGACACTGTCACATGCAATGACACCTGTTTACCATGCATCACAGGCTCACGCCCTGCTGGTTTCCTCAAATGAAAACTCTAAAAGCCTTCCTAAGTTCACCCGAGCACCTTCCATACTTGGCACCATTTGACTTCCACATGCAATATCGCATGCATCATGGTAGGATTTGCAAACTTCCCAAATGCACCTGCAGCTATTCCAGAATGTACCTTCGAGAAACCTTTGCAGCACACCTACCTTCTCAAATCCGCCGCTGGTCATTGACATCTGATCCCGCAGAAAACTCAACCATGGGTCGTTCGGCCAGGACAGATCCCTTCGCATCACCTGCAACTCCGCACGATGGCACCTCATCAGATACTTGATGCCAATGTGAAGCTCTGAGTACCTCGGATCCTGTCGATGACAATACTCCTTCCATGGCTGGATCATCTTGACTTAATTATGTTGAACTCACTTTTGTATTTATATGTATATGAATCGATCGATTGTGAATTAAATATTTGAATTACAATATACTTGCAAGTTGCAACCGACGTGGACAAAAAGTCAATGCCCAGCTAGAGTTGGTTCAACTACTTTGAGTTTGAATTGGTCGACTTCTCATCTTGTGATGGGGATGATCTCACTGATTATCATTCAATTATCATTAATTAATAATCGTAAAATATCCTTTTTCAAGGGCACTACAATCCCACTCTCACTAGTAGTCACCTAGCTATTTGGTAAAATTAGGTGAACCTTCGAGTTGTCTTGATTGACTTGATTATTAACCTTTCTCAATCTATCTCATTGAATGGTAAGAGATAACACATTTTACTTGGGTTTTGATTGTTTTCATGTAAAATGATAGAAAAAGAAAATTTTGTTATAGAATAAGGTTTTTCATTGTTTATTTTAATGTAAAATATTAAGAATTAAAGACAATAAAAAGGTAAAAAAAAAAATTTACAAGAAGAATTTTTTTTTTAATGTAGAATACCATTTGGTCCGAAATTACAGTAAAACAAATAGGGTTGTTTTTTTCTCAAGGAATGTTTCTCCCAATAGTGTGGAGTGGGAGTTATGAAAGTATACCACTCTCTTTTCTCTCCTTTGGCACTCTAATTCTCCTCTATAGCCTTATTGACAAATTCTCCATCCCCCCACCCCCATTGGTGATCACCTTATTACTTAGAGAACCCTTGCTCTATGTTTTTCTTTACCTATAGTTTTGGGATTCTATCCCTTTCTTCTTTTTCTTTTACTATATATCTTTCCAATAAAATATAATAAAAACAGAAAAAATTATATTATTTTTCCCTTCAATAAAATAAAAACAGAAAAAGAAATATTTTATTCTATCTCTCCAATAAAATAAAATATAAAACAGAAAAAAATAGAAATATTTGGTTTCTCTAACTGCCGTACGCTTGGGATAAAACAAATAAAGGCATTAGGGATTCTCCGTAGTCTTCTACTGCTAGAAGATTTTAGAGGAAGAGCTATCCCCATGTAAATTCTTTCTTTCGTTTTTTCATTTTTTTTCTTTTTGATTGAAAAAGAATCAGTGCAGTTGAATATCCAAACCTCAAGCAGAAACAATAGTACAGTTTAGGGAACAATCCCCATGATCAGTTGCTTGATGTAATCAATCTTTGATTTGATTTTCGAAATCAAAATACACGTCCAGAACTGATTTAGAGTGCACGACTCAAAAGTCCACCAGCGATTTCTTTTCTCCTTATACCTATACAGAAAATAAAGATAAGTTCGTAAATAAGACGACTAGAATATGTGTTACCTAACATAGATATATTGGAAATAGATAAAAGCACATATGCCAAAGCTCACCACATGTGTAGAAATCCTCTCCCGCCAACCTGTCGTCTGCCAAAGGCTGGATTTCAGTTGGTTCATCTCCCCATGTATTGGTAGGCGGGTCGACTGATCCCTAGCCCTTGGATCAGCTACAGGAGCCTCCTGCCGCGGGAGAGGATTTTTTTCCTCACCACATAACCCACCCCACAAGTAGGTGTATCAATTTGGGGCCACCTATGCGTCTTTGGCTGTGGGGTGGACCTTTCCCTTTGATTGGGAATTAGTAGTATCTATCAATCTATAAGTATGTCATTGTGCGGAAATAAATTTACCATAGCCATGGTGGGGGAATCGATTCCAACATTTGCCGTCAACCTCTATGTATGTAGAGCACCAATTAAGAGATGCCGAGCACCGCCTTACACCACCGAGCACTGGAGACAGTATTTCTTTGCAGCTACAGTTCATCAGACAGAGTTCAATGAAAAACTCAGTGTTTCAATAATAATGCAGACGATTCCATTCCCTTAGTATTTATAGATTGGGCCGTCTCCTCTGATAAAGGATGAACAACCGATTTGGGTGCCACGTGTCCCTAAAATCTGACCCCTTTAACTCTCCTAAGGGGGTTACAAAAGAAATGTGTGAGGTGGCATGTAGGCTACCCATTCACATTAGTTACTTTTGGTGCCACGCGTCAATCATCTATCACTTGACGACATTTATACACATCAGGAAAAGAAACATGATGGACTGTCATTGTTACTACAAGAATCAGAGTTGATCTTCTTCTGCGTAACTTAGGCTGCAAATGAGAAGGTGATGAACATTAGAGTGACAAAACACAGGGTTTGGGGTGACCGCTTCGATACTTTAGTCAGATTCAGGCGATAATAATCAAAGAAGGGGAAAGCCGTAGAAAGAGATTAAGAGAAGTGAAAAATGCCATAATTCCAATGTCAAATGTCAGATATCCACACCTTCCCCTTTTGGTGTGTGGACCATTTATCAAGAAGGGTGGATGGTCCCTGTCCCTTCCTCTTCATCCGTCCCCTTGGAGGTTTTGGCCGATTAGGCATTTTGAGGCATGGTCGCCTATCAACGGCCAGATAGTGGTGCAGGTGACGAGGTCGGTTACATCTACCATAATATAGTCACGGCTGCCTGTACTGTAAGTTGGGTGGCCCACATGCCATCTGACCCCACCTAAGTTGGATGATTAGCATTAGGATCCTAAGACATGTGACACCCAGATCACCGTCCATCCTTGATGGAAGGAGACGATTGGTCTATAAATACTAATGGGTAGGGTCCTGTGCACACTGATAGAAATTTGAGAATGTAGACGTTTTAAATTTGTCGAGAAATTAAATTAATTTTTAGCTCAAGGTAAAAAAAAAAAATAATAGATAAATAATAATAACAATAAATAAATAATAAAACAAATAAATAAATAATATATAATGGTGACAAAATAATTAAAAAAAAAAATAATAATAATAAATCTAAACCTATTTTAATTAATTAATCAATAAAATTTAAGCACTTAAATAAATAATTCAAAAAAATGATAATAAGATATATATAAACAATAATTAAAATAAATAAAAAATCCAAATGATACCACGTGGTTTGGAAACAAAATTCCAAACCCACGGTAAATCAAACAAATTTGTAAAGAGGGGCATTTTAGTAATAAATCATATATACATATATATATATATATATATAAAAGCAAGATTCATTTCCAAAGAGTTGAAGAAAAACGGCGGAAGAACAGCGGTGGTAGTGCGACAGTATTGCGATGGCAGTGGCAGCGGCGGTCTAAGGCGACGAGCAGCGGCAGATCTGTAAGTTTCAGAATTTTTTTTATTTATTTCTTTTTCTTTTTCTTTCGTCGATGCTTCTCCTCTTTCTTCGCGATCAGACCTAATTTCGACAATTCTTTTAGTGATGGTTCTTTCTTGGCAATCAAATTTAGTTTCAACCATTTTAGATTTTTATTTTCTTGATCCAATAGTGTTTTCTTTTTTTTTTCTTCTTGATAATCAGATTTAGTTCTTTCACTATTTTAAATCGAAAATTTTCTTCTAGTTAGTCGTTTTGGGCGTTTTCTTGAAGCTAAATTTTTTTAGTGTTTTTTTGAATCTCTAGTAAGATCTATTCGTTTCTTTATAATCAATTTGGTAATGAAGTTTTCCGACTTGAAACCACTCCAAATGATGCTTTCAAAAACGATGCAGATCCAGGAATCCGATTCACAAAAGTTTATTAACCTGATCGTTTCCTTCGTTGATCCAAGCTGTTTTTTGTTTTGTTTTGTTTGTTTCGGTTCTTGTAGCATTGATCCGATAGGTTTTTAAGCTTTCTAGAAATTTTTGTTTTGAGATTCTTTAATCCAATGGTTTCCAAACAAGAATTTCACCAAATTCCTTCTGAAATAATTTTTTATTCATCCGTTTCTGTTTCTGAGGTTCGTTTTGTTTATTTTCTCTACATTTCTTGTGTTTGTTTCTGTTGCCATTTTCCTGTAGTCCGTGTACTGAAAATCTTAGTTTGTTGAGTATGCGTGAAATCTCATTTTGGTCTTCTGTTTTCGACAAGATTAGATGCTTTCATCATTTGTTTTTTATATATGTCCCTGTTGCATAGCCTAGATAAACCGAGTTTATTGAAAATTTTCCAATTAGATGAATCTTGTCTTAATCGGTTGGCTGTGTGTCCTAACGGAATCCATTCCAATTTATTCAGATTAGATCTATTTTGGCTTTGGATTACAAGCTAATTTGTCCCATCAAATGCTTAAATATTTGGTTTGATTTGGGATATATTTTAATAACCCGAGTTTATTTGAGAATTTTTAATTGGTTAAATCTGACTTTTTATGATTTATCAATTTACTTTAATTTCAAAGATTAATTCCCATCTTTACTCAAGGTTGATTTCCAACCATGTTTGGTCCATGACGATCTGACTTTATTTTATGTGAGTCTTGCCATAGGTTAGAATTCATTCATAAACTATCTGACCTAATGCCTATGACCATTATATTCTTTGTCATATACCTTGTTAGTAGGGACGTGCCATCGAGCACCTGCGTTGGAGACACGTGGGATCACTCCTTTGCGATTCACCCCTATTCACAGGCAAGTAACGCCCCTAACTTTATGTCTTTACTTTATATGGTATATGGGTTCGGCCATCGTGCACCCATAATTATTCGATGCGGGTGGGTAACACGATATGCATGCGACACTTGCCATCCCTAGCGTAGTGACGGGCGGGATAGACTAGGACGTCCCCTACCCCTTTAATGTATCCCATAATACGAAAGGGAAATGTATTAAGTAGTTTTTGATCCCCAATCCCTACTTATGTATCCCATAGGAATATCTATAAAATTTTGTAATTATTCTCGTGCAATGCGGACTTACGTGCTTGTGATGCGCGAATAAATATAGACATGTGGATGTATGTAAGAATAAAACGAAGCTCCGATGCCTATTGTCCAATGTCGAGGGTACCTTCTCACATGTTGACAAATAAAAATTATTTTCATTTTTTTATGCGTAGTTCATTCCAAACTACGTATGGACTTGATTCTTGGACCTACACCGAGATACGTAGGTGTAGGTTGGGAATTTGTTACCCAAGTTCAGTCCAATTGCAATGAGGGTAGCAATAATACCCAATTTGCATCATAAAATATTTTTATATTATATTTAGCACGCTGGCTTCAAAAATTGTGTTTTCCAGATTCTATTGTTTCAATCATTAAGCATAATTTCAAAATTCTAATTTCAAGAAAATCAAATTTAATTCAATTTCAATTCCAATTTAAATTCCAATTTCAATATCAATTTCAAATTCAAATCAATTTCAAAAAAATCAAATTTCAATTCAATTTCTGTTTCAATTTCAATTTAAATTTCAAAAATTCAATTTCAATTCAATTTCTATTTCAATTTCAAGTTTCAATTCCGAATTCAATTTCAGTTTCAAATTCAATTCAATTTCAAATTCATTTTTTTTTTCAAATTTCAAGTTTCATTTCAATTCTCCATCTTCGCATGGAACCTTGGGCAAACATTCCATCGTCGCATGGAAGTCCCTTTCAATCTTGGGCAAACATTCTATCATCGCATGGAAGTCCCTTTCAATCTTGGGCAAGCATTCCATCATCGCATGGAAGTCCCTTTCAAATCCATTTTATATAGACGGTCTACCAGCTTGACTAGTGGATGTAGAAGTCTATTCGATTGTTTTACATAGACGGTCTACCAGCTTGGTTAGTGGCTGTAGAAGTCTATTCGATTGCTTTACATAAACGGCCTATCAGTTTGACTAGTGATTGTAGGGGTCTATTCAATATCCTAAACCTAGATGACCTATTAACTTGACTAGTAGCTATAGGGATCTACCATCTTACCAACTCAAGTGGTTGAACTACGTTGGGCTTGATTCTTGGGCTTGTCCTGAGATACGTAGGTAGCTTGAGTGTTTATCATTCGAGTTCAGTCCTAAACTAATTTAATTTTAATTTACTTCTCATTTTTTTCATTTTTTACAGTTAATTTCAAAACCATTGCATTTGAACTTTGAACTATGCTTCAATAACTGAAAATGACTTTATCTGTCAATGTGTTGAGAGTTGTGCACTTGTTATCCGAAATTGGCTGATTGGTCCGTCATCCAATCATTTTATTTCTGATCTATATCACATTTTAATTTTCTTTCTGTTATATTCGTAATTGTATGGCTTGTTCCTAGATTGAAATACATCTAGAACCTTGGTCTGGTGCCTATTAAAAGTTGTTTAGTCATTGTCTATAATTTAAATTAGGATAGGAAAGGATAGTATATGGAGACTAATCTTCGGATTAGGCAATTTGGGTGCCTAACACTTTCCCAAATTGTAACATGACACTTACCCATTGTTTCTCTGGTTTGACCTTAAGCCTTAATCCATTACGAGAGTCATTAGTATTTCTCATATGAGAAATTATATATAGGTCCTAGACCTTATTTAGGTGGCGACTCCATTTTCATTTTTTACATTTTAATCATTTAATACAAATTACAAAACCATCATCCTTACAGAGAGCTCCATCACGTTCTCTGTCTGAGAATACAGTCAGTGCATAGAAATCCTTCCCCTCTCTCTTCTCTTTTGCTTGTGGCTATCAGAGGAGGACTCGGTTGGACGGACAATGGCTGGGACAGGTCACACTGGAGGTATTTATCTTCCGCATTAATCTTCAGTGTAGAGATGATAAATTCTTACATTATGGTATCAGAGCAGGATTTCAGCCACCCATCCACCGATCTGATACATTAAGAATCGATTTTAATGAATAAAAATAAAATTTTATTTTCTATTGTTTTGGCCGGCGAACTGCCATTGCCGAGTGCATGATGCAGCCCGCAGGCATAAGGAGCCAGCCATTGCAAAAACTGCAGGCTGCCGGAGTAGCTCTGCCGGCCCCGCTAGGAGCAGTAGGCCAGCCCGCAAGGGCCAGCCGGCCGTGGCCATGCGCAGCCAGCAGGCTGCCGCAAGCCAACATGCTAATATGCCGTGGGATTTTAATCCCTCTTTTCTCTCTCTGTCTCTTCGGTTGTTTTTCAGGTTGTTGTAGAGTTGAATGGTCCTCAACGCCGCTGCAAGCATTCGGTAGTCTGATAAGAGAGAAGATGGATTAAAATCATAAGGATGGCATAATCTGTAAATTTGAAGGAATCTTTGGGTATATGTAATAGAAATTAGGGTTTTTAAGTATTCTCAGTTCAACCCGGTTCAAAAAAATGAACCGAATAAAGCCAACCCGATTACTGGTTGAACCGAACCAACCCAAACCCACTATGTCTACTACTGTTTTCTCGGGTCAACCTGAAACCCTAACCAAATACCCATACGGGTTGACTCGAAGCCCCATTTTATGTCCCGGATATGGACCAATTTGGGTGGGCTGGTAAGAACCGTTTCGATTCGGTTTGTTTAAGCCTGACCAAGAACTATTAAATCGGGTGATTTTGTTATATATGCTTGGTGACATTTAATAATTTTGAATGCTTTTCATTATATATCACCATACGATTAGTTATGAACCGAACATCACTGAAACAGTGACTGCACTTTTTTGACAGCTCGTTTTGAACGTCGCTAAAGATCAAGAACAGTGACTGTATGTTCTGGACATCACTAAAAGTCCAGTTTTATTTTAGTGACATTTACAGATAGAACGTCACTGTATCTATATACATAATAGAGTGTATTAAGCATTGTTTTAGTAACATTTACAGTTAGAACGCCACTGTATATAGATGTACATAACAAAATGATTTATCTCTGTGACATTATAGAATAAATGCCACTAAATATATGGATACAGTAAGGTTGTTATGTCACTGTTTTAGTGACAGTAACAAACGCCATTAAAAGTCAGTGTTAAACAAAGTAAAGAATAAGCCATTAGGAACTCTTTAAGATTATTAGGCGTATGTTAACACTTATGAATGGTTGTTTAAATGATGCCATAAATGACTAAAATGCCTTTATAATAAAGTTGTGTTAAAAATCAAGAAAGCCATTAGGTTTATTTTAACACATGTAAGTGTTTTTCAAGATGTCATAGATGACTAATATGCCCTTATAATAAAGTTTTGTATTAAAATTATGAAAATAATTAGTTTTATTTTCTTTTAACACATATAAGTGCTTATTTAAGGATGTCATAAAAGACTGAAATACCTTTCTAGTAGTAGGCATCAAAAAATTGCATCTTTTACATTGGGACTGGATATCATCCCTACAGAGAAATGTTCTTTTCTTATGTGAGAAGATGGAATAAGGTAGAATGTGAAACTGCAAGACAGGGGGAGCCTTTTTCTGCCTACAGGTGTAGAACAACCTTCTGAATTGTAGTGAAGCATTCTAGTCTTATTAATACAGGTTTTGGCAGATGTAGACTATAATCTTAACCCATAGGTAATTTTGTAGGAAACATCAGTCTGTCATTTAAGTTTGATGTCAATCAACTTAGTGTAAAGTTTTACATACTAAAACTGATTATAAGTTTAGCCCACAGGTAGATTATAATCAAATTTAGTATGTGACTGATTATTAACGTGGGTTGATATCTATATAAAATTGTACGCCAATAAATCTAAACTTCCTTATTGTTGTTTTGCAGTTTATAACCAGATTAGTCTCCCAATGCTTATTAGGGAAAATTATTCAGATTGAAAATAAAAGATTTATTTAACCTTAGAGTGCATGGATTTGGATATAGTGCTCCGTATAGAAGAGCCCACTGCTCTTACGGATTCTAGTACGCCAATCCAAATTGCTCATTCTGATAAGTGGGAGCGGTCTAACCACTTAAGCTGATGCTTGTCATGGACAATATCGACAAGAGGATTAAAGGATCAATTCCTGAATGTAAGAAGATCATTGACTACATGAAGACAATTGATGCTTAGTTTGTGAGTTCAAACAAGATGTTAGTAAGCACTCTAATGGAAAAATCAAACTCATTAAGTAACAATGGTAAGGATGATGTGTGTAACCACATCATGCACATGAGGGACATCTCAGCTCAGAGAATTTTGGTTTGTTATGAATCAAATTTAGTTGATTCTCATTCAAATAACTGATGGATTGATTCTGGATCGTCAATCCATGTAGTCAATACCATGCAAGGCTTTCTGTAAACAATACTTTCGAAAGAAACTGAGAGACATATCCATTCAGGATATCGGATGAAATCTCAAGTGGAAGCTATAGGTGTCTATAGATTGATATTGCAATCCGGATATGTGTTAGATTTAGGAGAAACCGTTTATGTTCCATCTTTTACAAGAATCTGATATCTGTTTCCAGATTAATACTTTTGGGTTATGTATTTAATTTTATGGTACAAAATTAAAGATTTAAAAAATGATGTAATCATCGGTTCAGGTTCTTTGGTTGATTGTTTATTTCTCTTAAATCTAGATCCAACATATGAAAGTAGTTTACTCTCTGTAAACAATATTGGCATAAAGAGAATGAATGTGAATGAAAAATCCTCTCAGTTGTGACATCTTAGATTAGATCACATATCTAGTGACAAAATTAAAAGATTAGTGAATGATGGAATCCTTAAAACTCTTGATTTCTCTGATCTGGGGTTATGTGTGGACTGCATCAAGGGAAAGCAGACTAACAAAATCACGAAAGGTGTTAGAAGGTCAATTGAACTTCTAGAAATCATACATACAAATAATCTGTGGATCATTTTCCACTCCCTGTCTGAATGGTCAGAGATACTTTATCTCATTCATTGATGACCATTCAAGATTCATGTATCTCTATCTTCTAGTTCATAAAGATGAGGCATTAGAAGCATTTAAGAACTTCAAGATAGAAGTAGAGAAACATACTGAAAAAGTGATCAAGATCGTGAGATCAGGTAGATGTGGAGAATATTACAGTAGAACCATAGAATATGATCAAAGACCTGGCCCATTTGCATGGTATCTTCAAGAACAAGGCATTGTACCACAATATACCATGCTTAGATCTCCAGATCAAAATGGTGTTGCTGAAAGAAGAAACTGTACAGTTATGGATATGGTCAGGAGTATGATTAGTAACTCTAATCTACCTCTAAAATTGTGGAGTGAAGCTCTTAAAACAAAGGTATATATCTTGAATAGGGTACCATCCAAGTTGGTTCCTAAAACTCCTTTTGAGTTATGGAATGGATGGAAACATAGTTTGAAGCATACTCGCATATGGGGCTATTAAGCCGAAATAAGAGTTTACAATCCACATCTTCAGAAGTTCGATCCTAGAACAGTCAGTGGATATTTCATTGGCAATTTTGAAAGATCAAAGGGTTATAAATTTTATTGTCCCTCATATAGTCTTACCATTGAAGAGTCTAAAATTGCTAAGTTTCTAGAGGATGACGACAACAGTGGAAGTATACAGAGTCAAAACGTTGAATTCAATGAACAAGATGTATCGACAATTCCTTCTACATCTGGTGGTCAGGGATTTATCCCTTTACCAGTGGTACCTGTAGTTCATGAACAACACTACCTGTTCATGATGAATTACCACATCAAGATACACCACATCAAGAACCAATTGTCGTTTGAACCCGTGGTCCAGAATCAAGAAACCAATCCTGAGCCACAAGTTTTAAGGAAATCCTCGAGAGAAAAAATCTGCAATCCCTTCAGATTATGAAGTGTATCTCCAAAACTGTGAAACTAATATTGGAATAAGTGATGATCCGATATTATTTTCACAGGCTATGGGTTGTATAGATACCATTTTATGACATGATGCCATGAAGGATGAAATGAAATTTATGTCAAAGAATCTAGTATGGGAACTTGTAGAATTGCCTAAGGACACCTCTACTGTGGGGTGTAAATGGGTTTCAAAACTGAAAAAGACACACATGGTAATATTGAAAGATACAAGGTTCGACTTGTGATAGAAGGTTATAATCAGAAGGCTAACAATGATTATAAAGAAACCTTTTTTTCCGTGTCTAGAAAAGATTTTTTGATGATCATTATGGCACTGGTGGCTCACTATGATCTTGAGCTGCACCAGATGGATGTCAAGACGGTATTTTTGAATGGTGATCTAATTGAGGATGTATACATGGATCAACTTAAAGGTTTTTACTTCGGATAAAGGTGAACATCTAGTATGCAAGCTTAAGAGATCCATATATGGATTGAAACAAGCTTCCCAATAGTGGTATTTGAAATTTGATAGCACGATTACTTCCTACGATTTTGTAGAGAATCGAACTGATCAATGCATTTACATAAAGATCAAGGGAACTAGTTTCACCATACTAGTGTTATATGTGGATGGCATTCTTATAGCTAGTAATGATCTAGGAATGCTACACAAGACTAAAAAAAAAAAAAATTTCTTGACCCAAAACTTTGACATAAATGATATGGTTGAAACCTCCTATGTCTTAGGCATAGAGATTCACATGGACATGTCTCTTAAGACCTTAGGACTGTCCTAAAAGGGTTATATTGACAAAGTTTTAGAACGGTTCAAGATGAAGCAATATTCATCAAGTGTAGCACCTCTTGTTAAAGGTGACAGACTTAGTCTGGAGCAATGTCCGAAGACCAATCTGAAACAATAGGCAAATGCAAAATATCCCTTATGCATCAGCAGTAAGCAATTTGATGTATGTTCAGGTCTGTACCAGACCTGACATCTCATATTTAGTGGGAGTATTAGGTAGGTTTCTTTCCAAAAGAATCCTGGTTTGCCACATTGGATAGTAGCAAAGAAAGTACTGAGGTACCTACAGGGCACCAACGATCACATGCTTATATATAGACATGTTGATGTTTTGGAGCTAATCAGTTACTCAGATTCAGATTTTGCTAAATGTGGATATACAAGGAAGTATACTTCTGGTTTTATTTTTGTTAGTTAGAGGAATATTGTCTTGGCACAGCATAAAGCAACCTAAGACATCCTCTTCTATTATTGAAGCGGAAGTGGTGGCGTACTATAAAACGGTTTCTCAGGCATTATGGTTGAAGCAGTTTATCACAGATTTGAAGGTCAGAAGTTCTATTGAAAGACCTATAAGGATCTACTGTGACAATACTGCAGCAGTTAATTTCTTTAATAACACATACTAAGTGAGTCGCTGCCGACACATTGAGATAAAGTACTTCGTTGTTAAAGAAAACGTTCGAGTTCGTTGCATTCAGATAGAACGTAATGAAACTGATGATATGATAGTTTATCCTTTCACCAAAGGGCTTCCGCTCAAGATGTATATAGTTCACGTGGATCATAAGGGACTATGTAAATCATTAAGTTTTTTAAATGTTTTATTTATGATATTGCAATATAAAGTTTTGACGACTCGAAATAAAGTTCTTTCTTTTCTTGTCATTTATTTGGTTGTATACATAAAGTTTTGGAATGACAAATGCCTATAAAGTTTTCTAGGCAATAAAGTTTGACCCTTGAATCAATTATTGAATTGATTCTATAAAGTAGGGTAGTCACAATTGAGGTTCATCGTAAAATAAACAATCTATTGTAATACATGGAAGACAGTGTTCTTATGTGTAGACATGTACCGCCCTGATTCATGGGTTGGGAGTTTTATTATGAACATAAAGAACAAGTCCATAAAGAAGGATCCGAAAATTACTATATGGTCATATATCATGTTAATAATCATAAAGTGGCTTGCCATGTGGCAATATGGGTCAAGTGGGAGAATGTAAGTTGGGTGGCCCACATGCCACCTGGCCCCATCTAAGTTGGATGATTAGCATTAGGATCCTGGGACATGTAGCACCCAGATCACCGTCCATCCTTGATGGAAGGAGATGGTTGGTCGATAAATACTAATAGGTAGGGTCCTATGCACACTAATAGAAATTTGAGAATTCCATCACGTTTTTTGTCTGGGAATACAGTCAGTGCATAGAAATCATCTCTCTCTCTTCTCTTTTGCTTGTGGAGCAGGGCATATAAGAGTCTATCAGAGGAGGACTCAGTTGGACGGACAATGACTAGGACAGGTCACACTAGAGGTATTTATCTTCCGCATTAATTTTCAATATAGAGATGATAAAGTCTGACATGTACTTCTTTAGCAATAGAGTGGACGGTTTTTTCCTCAAGCAGTAAATTGATTGTTTTAATTTGTGACACATGTTGGTCATTTGTGGACCGCTGTTATCTACGCACATCAGTTACGACCCCATATTAGCTTTATAAGGATTAATTAGAAAACATGATAGATTGTTATGATCCATAATGGTTACGTATAGAAAAGAAAGACTTATTCTCCTAGACAAATCGACAGAATTGGGGAATTTTGCATGTGTGTGCTGTGGAAACTATTATTCGTTTTTTTAACTAGAGAAGCACCCGAAAAGTGAAGATGGCGGTGGGTGCATGAATCACCATTTTTTTGGAAAGCAAAAGCCCGATTTGACGGCCCATAGTATTTTTGTCTTCCTCTCCCACTTCTCCATGCACCAAAGGAAGTCAAATTGGATAACCGTTTCCACTGTTTAACACAAAAAAATAAATAAATAAATAAATTAATAAATAAATAAAAAATCCACTAAGTAAAAAAGGGTTAGTGGTGGATTTTTTTTGGTAGAAGTTAATGGTGGATTTTGGTATAAAACAATTACTGAATAAAATATTTAGCACGTGGTTTATATGTGATTTCACATGAAAATTAATTTAGTGTGGGATAAGGAATATTGCTTGAAAAAAAATAATGACGCTCAAATCCAACAAGAAAGTGGTTGGAAATAATTATAACCGAAATGGTGTTTTTAGGTCATGTTGTAGTGTTTAATGGTAGTTGAAACTAAATGAATATTATTCGCATCATCATCATGTCGATTGAATTTAGTAACAATGTGAGATTATTACATGTCATTTTAACATTTTGAAAGTACAAATGTGATTCCGAAATAGATGTAGTACAAGAATTATGGGGGAAAAAACTAGGAGAAAAAACCCCATACAAGATTTTGTTCATAAGGTGAAGAGTAGTCAAAATTATACATTTAAACTTTCCAAATTATGTCCCACCAATCCCATGGTTTGAATGATCATAAGAGCGGGTTGCCCGGTAGACTAAGACAAAGTGTCCTATGGAGTTAACGATGCTAATTTCCGTTAGCTAAATAAACTCTATTTTTTAATTCTTTTTATTTAGGTAATTGATTTGGTGAATTGGCAGTACAATTTTTAAGGTAAGTAAATCTATTATAAATAAACATTTTCTTAATGATTTATTGTTTTAGACTTGTATTACAAGACCAAAATTGATTCAGTTCAGACCACAACCATAATGAATTGACCGATTGACACCCTTACTAGAAAGATTGGGTAAACAAATTAAGCACTACTATTTCTAACAAATAACTACCTCCAACATCATGAGTCTCACCAAAAACCCTTAAGCTAATGAATTTAGTAACCAGTCAATGGGCATCTAAGGTTCATGTGCAAAATGGTTGTCGTTTAGTTTACAATGCTTCTGGCCATTCAAACCATGGGATTAGTGGGAAATAACTCAGAGAGTCTAAGGGTGCGTTTGATAACACTCCCAGCTCCTACTTCTTAGCTCCAGATCCAATCCGGAGTAGAATGCTGATTGATAACTTTGGTTCAAGTTTTGACACCCATGGAGTGAATCGCTCCAAAAATGTCTCTCAGAGTTTAAAAAAAAGGAGTTAAAAAAACTTACTTCTTCAACTCCAGAGTTGGTCGATGGGAGAGATTTGAGGGGAGTCGATTCGAACTTACTCCCGACAAATCAAAAGACTCCCGACTTCTCCATCTCTGCAGAGGAAGTGCGATCTGGACGAGAAACTGGTGAGTCTCTCCTTCGTCCCTTCTCCTTCTTCGTTTCTCCTTTCTTCTTCTCTTCTCCTTCTCTTTCTCTTTCGCCAACGTTGAGTTCTCTCCATCTCTCACCCGCGGCTGTCATCTTCTCTCCAGCTCTCACCAACTACTACAATCTCCTCCTTTCTTCTTCTCTTCCTCTCTTCTCTCTATCTCATATTTCTCGTTCCCTCAATCTTTAACCTACTGCCTTGAAATTATTTAGTTCCGAAACTGTAGGTGTGGTTAGGAGAGTTCGATTGGGTTTTTTTGGGCATTTATCTCTAACATTGTGACCATTATATGTTTTGCAAGTTGCATCTCTCTACTTGAACTAGGGTTTTCGAATCAGGTTTTAATTTCTGTTTCTCTTTTCTTTTAAGCCGTATTAATAGATTCTTTGCTAGTACTTTCTATTTTTTTTGTTTGTCTCCATGGAAAGTGTCCTAGGTCATGATGATTGGGGATTCATAGCTATTTCTTCCTAATTTCTGTAATTTCTGTTCCTTTTTCTCTTGCAATGTGTATGTGGGCATCTGGGTTTTAGTTTGACTGTTATTACTGCCATATTTTATCATTAATGCTAGTAATATTTCATGTTTGCAGTAAGCTCAAGGTTCAGGCCTCCAACACTGAACATTTTCCCTTCTCAGCCTGTGCATTTAGAGCCATCTACAAAGGTATGCAAAAAGCACTGCTCTCCACTTTCTATTGTCGAATATTCATACATATGTATATAATTTAAGGTCTATAACTATTCTATTGTTGGTTGATTTATTCTATTTTTTATTTGGTTCTCTTTGCAGTTGCATCCTTCCTGATTTATTCTGTTTTTTTTTTATTACCAAATCATATTCTATCATTCTATCTTCATCATCCTCCTTCCTCAGTCTCACAGCTCCCTAGACCCAGGTATTTGTCTTAGCTCTGAAATTTCAATGTGATCTCTGTTTCCTTTTCATTTGTTAATTTTATTTGTTTGGTAATTTGATGCATTATGCACTCTAGGCACCAATTTTATCATAGAATACATGGTTATAGAGATTCGTAATATAAAACCATATCTAGTTTTTTGGTCAGAAATAAACAAAGAAACACCATCATTTGTATAAGGTATCTTTGGATGGCTTGTGTTGTTATTTGGAAAGAGAAAAGGGATAATTATTCAAAAGCAAGCCATACCAATCTCTAAAATTTTAGCTTCTCTGCAAACCAACAAAGAACATCAACCGGTATTATACCAATATGATTGAGATACCACCAATTAAAATAGGGAATTATATTCCATAAAACAAGAGTTTGATGTTTTTTGAATATCTTATACACTTAAGAGTTGCTCCACTTAGTAGGTGATTGATATTATATCTAATACTTGGGTCTTTCTTATGAGTTTGATGTTTATTCCCTATTTTGATTGCTTACAAATGTATTAACGATATTTTGTGCATCTGATAAGCTATGATGGCTAGTAGTTCAAGACAATAAATAGACATGATGAAATGGTCAAAGGCAGATGTTGATGCTTTGGTGATTGCTATGGTGGAGGAAGTAGTGAAAGTCAACAAAACCAGTAGTACTTTCAATAGAGTGGAATGGGCAAACATAAAGCAGAAGCTTGAGGAGAGAGTGGGTAGAGTATTTCATCCTAGACAACTGAAGGACAAACTTTGCAAACTGAAGACCGAGTATAGCAATTTTAGGAGTTTGGTGCGTTTCACAGGTATGGGATGGGATGATCCGACTAGGAGCGTGATCTGTTCAGACGACAACATATGGGATACCCTGATTAAGGTAAAATCAAGCCTCTACTATAGGTTGGGTTTTATAATCTAATGATCTAACATCGATCATTTATACAATGAATCCAGGAAAACCCAAGGTGGACGAAGTATCGAAGAAATGGACTACCACAATAGGCAAAGCTTTGCATTATCTTTGGTGATTCTTATGTGACCAGATCTAATGCATTTGCTAGTACCCAGGAGTGGTTAGATGAGGACGATGAGGAGATAGACATTACGTCTACGCCTCAAACTACAACTCAATCGGCCCCACCATTTGTTGATCTTGGTGATGAACCAGTACATCCGAGCAGAAATGCTCACAATCTTGATAGAACACCAATTGGTATTAGAAAAAAGAAGAAGACATCTGAAATAGCAGGAGCAATCAAAGAAATGGTTGAGCACTCCAGGGCAAGACTAGAGTTTTTCACTGTTTCCTCTTCTCCTTCTCCCATTAGTACTGTGACATCATCTGGGTTTTCAGTTGCTTCGTGTGTGAAATTTTCGGACAGTATGCCGGATTTGGATAGGAAATTATATGTGTGTGTTGTGAACCATTTGCAAAAGAATCCAGAGTGGAGGGAGACATTTTTGACCATGGAAGATCATAGAAAGCTTTGGTTGATAGAATCTATCCCCAAGTAGTTATCAGCTCTGGAATGGTTTTGAAAAGTTATAACTTTGATGGGATTTTTCATGTTATTTGGTGCATTGTGAACAGTAGGCTATAACTTTGTGATGCTGTTTTTTTTTTTTTTTTCATGGATTTAAGCTAGAATGGCTAGTATTTTTCATGTCATCGAACAATATGCTTTTTATTTTAAATTTATGATGTGCTTTAAAACCTTGTAGTAAACAATTCATCTATTTTGTCTATTTATCAATGTGCAATAGATACGATGAATGGTCAAATTAGTCATGATGTGATTGAGTTATTCATGACAGAGGAAGAAGGAGAATTTAGATTATTGAGCCTACTAGCACTTGATGAGATTCACAATTCAATCCATTGGAGAGAATCATGTAGAGATAGTAACTTGCCTGGTGCATCATGGATGTCTGAACTTATGTTTGGGCATAGTAATAGGATATATGAGGAGGTTAGGATGGAACACCACTTGTTTGTCAACTTATGTAACCTGATGAAGCAACGTGAATGGCTACAAGATTTCCGCTACATTAGAGTTGACGAACAGAATACCATGTTCATTCAGGCACTACAGGGGAGAGGTAGTAATAGAAAAATCTATGAGAGGTTTCAACACTCTGGTGAGACCATAAGTAGATTTTTCATATTGTGTTGAAAACATTCTTGAAGTTGGCTCGAGAGCGCATTCAACCCCCTTCGTTCAATGAGGTGCCAACACAGATCAGATGTAGTATAAAACACTGGCCCTTCTTTAAGGTATGGATCTGAATTATAGTTCTTTACATCATTTGTCAAACTGTGTACACTTCTATCTTACAAAATTGTTTTTATGTATTAGGATTGTATTGGGGAAATTGATAGCGTACATATTGATACTTTAGTTCCAGTGGGTTTACAAGTACGATATAGGAATAGGAAGCAAGGACTATCACAAAATGTGATGTGTGTTTGTGATTTCAATATGAAATTTACCTATGTATACGCTGGGTGGGAAGGTAGCGCAAACGATTGCCGAGTATTCAACTATGCGAGACAAGATACAAATTTGATATTCTTCATCCTCCGACAGGTACTTATAAAGAAAGTTTCATTTAAAGTTGTTATATTTTGGTGATTATTATCTAATTATGATAATCCATATTGTAGGAAAATATTACATTGTTGATTCTGGATACTCGATTCTTCGTGGTTACATGATGCTATTTAAAGCAGATAGATATCATTTACGTGATTATCGGGGAACCGGCCGTCAAACCTCAAACCACAAAAGAATTGTTCAATCATAGGCATTCTTCTTTGAGGAATGTCATTGAACGAGGATTCGGGGTTTTGAAGGCTAGGTTCGGAATTCTGAAGTTAATGCCATTATATCCCTTGAATATTCAAAGTGTCATACATAACTACATCAAAGATGAACAAATGGCCGGCGCAACATTTAATGAAGTGGGTGATTTTGATGTCTTGGTATCCGATCAAGATAATGATTATGTAATATTGTCGGGTGATGTTGTGGTTAAAAAGAACGATAATTTGCATGGCACAGGACCTGAGATGAATGCACTGAGAGTGCATATTGTTAATCAATTAGCTAGACGTCATAATTTACCCCAGATATGATATGTGTTATCCCTTAAAATATGGTTAACTCAGGATTGTATTATGTATATTTTTATCAAAATACAATTGTTACTTTCAGTATGATGTTATTCAATATTTTACACATATTTTTAATTGTTATGTCATTAATTGAATAACTCTGAAATTATGCGTTTAATTTTGTAAACATTATAGAATTTAAATTTACAATTATCAATATTCTAACTTAAACTTTTCATTGAATGCTTGAATTGTAATTTAAAAAAAAAAAAAAAAAAAAACAGACTTCTAGATTATTGTTTACCAAACGAGATTCTTCTCTCAAAAAAGCTCTGGATTCAATCCAAAGTAAATTTTATCAAACAGTATTCTACTCTCAATCAGTTCTGGAATTCATTCTGGAACAGCGTTATCAATCAGCATTCTACTCCAAAAATTCTGACTCCAGAAAAGAAGTAGAAAACGACTCCGGACTAGAAGTAGCTCCATGAGCTGGAATGTTATCAAACGGATCCCCCCCCCCCAAAAAATAAAAATCTTGTACTACATCTATTTCGGAATAACGCATGTACTTTCAAATGTTAAAAATGACATGTAATGATAATTTGGGTGTCATTATTTCATTTATGGATTGTTTCATACCCCAACATTATTTTGATTTTCATGTGAAATCACATATGAATCACGTGCTAAGTGTTTTATTTAGTAACTTTTTAGGAAGAAGAAGACTTGATTAGCTTTTTATCACCTTCATGATCACAAATTATACCAAAATCCACCACTAACCTTTTTTTAGTTAGTGGAAGAAATTTTGGCATGTAAAGGTTTTGGTTATCCGCAAGATGTAAACCTCCACACGCCTCTAACACATGCAAAATCGAGTGGCATTGAAGAACTACAAGGACTTTGTTATCCAATTTCACTTCCTTTCGTGCATGTTGAGAAGCGGAGAGGAAGACAAAAAGAGTAGCATGGACCGCCAAAGGGGGCTTTTGCTTTCCAGTAATGGTGATTCATGCATCCACTGCCATCCTGCACTTTTCAGGTGCTTCTTTGAATTTGGTTCGTCTCAAGTTCGAGATGAACTTGAGATTTTCCAGTGTCGGCCGGATGGCCGACACCTGGCATTCCCTCTCATCTCATGGTATGAGAGTGATTGTAAAGAAAAGTAAAAAAAAAAAAATTGCAAAAACATTCAATCATTCTCATATCGATAGATGGGAAAAAATGTCAGGTGTCGGCCATCCAGCCGACACTGGTATTTCTCAAGTTTAAAATGAACTTGAGACGATCCTCTTCTTGCTTCTCCTTCCTAGCTTGAGGAGGACCCGATAAAAATAGTACACTGCCTTGTCCTATTCTAATTACAAAAACCAATATTAGTTTTTTTTATTTGGGTAAATAAACAGATCCTGTTCAAGTAAGGTCGTAATAGTTTCTAAGGCAAAGGCATGCAAAATTCTTTAATTCTATCAATTTGTATATGTGAATGAGAATTTCTCTTCCTCTCTCTCTCTCTCTCTTTTTTTTTTTTTTTTTTCAATGCTTAATCACTATTAGACTAATATGAGATCTTAACAATCCATTACATTGAATTAATCATCATAAAGCTGATAGGGAATCGTACCTGATGTGCATAGATAACATTGATATACAGATGGCCAACACGTGTCACAAAAGCAATCAATTCACTGCTCGAGGGAATGACCATCCACTCCACTGCCGAATGACTAGAAGCAGTAGTTATCATGCGGATGTAATTGATCCCGCCACTCACACCCCTAACTAGCCGTTGATAGGCAACCAAGACTCAAAAGGCATAGCCGACCAAAACCACCAAGGGGACAGGCGAAGAGGAAGGGACAAAGACCACCCTCCCTTTTTTGAGAAAATGGTCCACACATCATAAGGTGAAAGGAGTGGATATCTGACAACTGATATTGGAGATCTAACATTTTGCACTAATCTTATCTTTTACTCTGATTATTATCACCTGAATCTAACTTAAGCATCGAAACGGTCACCCTAAACCCTGTGTTTTGTCACTTTTATGTTTGTCATCTTATCGTCTGTAGCCTAAGTCACACATAAGAAGATCAATTCGGATTCTTGTGGAAACAGTTACAATCTACCATGTTTCCTTTCCTGATGTGTATAAATGTCGTCTATCGATAGATGATTGACACGTGGCACCAAAAGTAACTAAGCTCAAGGGGCAAACGTCCACCACACAGCCAAAGACGCATAGGTGGCCACAAATTGACACACCTACTTGTGGGGTTCGGTATATGGTGGGCTGTGGCACATGTGCATTTATCCTTTTCCAATATATCTATGTTAGGTAACACATTCCAGTCCTATCTACAAATTTATCTTTTTTCTTTTCTGTATAGGTAGGTATAAGGAGAAGAGAAATCACTGGTGGACTTTTGAGTCTCGCACTTTAAATCAGAGCTGGAAGTATAACGATTTCGAAATCAAATCAAAGGTTGATTACATCAAGTTAATGATCACTGGGATTGCTCCCTAAACCTTACGATTGTTTCTGCCTGGGGCTTGGATATTCCAGCTGTGCTGATTATTTTTTCATAGGAAAAAAAAAGGGAGACTACAGAGAACTAGTGTCAAAGGAGAGAGAAAGAGAATGGAATACTTTCATAACTCCCACTCCACATTCTTGGGAGAAATATTCCCTAAGAAAAAAACAATAACCTTGTTTGTTTTACTGTTAAATTTTCTAAACAAATGATATTTTTTTTTAATATATTTTTTAATATTTTATATTAAAACAAACAATGAAAAATCTTATTTTATAACAAAAGTTTTCTCTTATGCCATTTTACATGGAAACAATCAGGGCCCAAGTGAAATGTGTTCTCTCTTATAGTTGGATGTTATGGATTTGAGAAGGGCTCGGATTTAAGTCAATCAAGACAACTCGAAGAATCGCCTAATTTTACCAAATAGCTAGGTGACAAATAATGAGAGTGGGATTGTAGTGCCATTGAAAAGGATATTTTACCAACTATTAATTAATGATAATTGAATAATAATCACTGAGATCATCCCATCACAAGATGAGAAGTCGACCAATTCAAACTCAAAGAAGTTGAACCAACTCTAGCCAGGCATTAGCTTTTGTCCATATCGGTCACAACTTGCAAGTATATTGTAATTTATAGATAGAAGGTTGACTGTTATAAAATTCTAAAAAGTTGACTGGTATAAAATTCAAAAAACCTCGTGATGATGTTTTAGATAAGAAGGTAAAAAAGAATATGTACGGGGAATTTGAACACTATCACTCCACTAAACAATACTTTGAGACAAAAAATGGAGAGTTGGAAAGGGTTCCACAGCATTGCCGTATGATCTCCATTATCTATTTCCATAAATAAAAATTTCGTGTGTTTACCAAAAAAATAATAGGGAATTAAAATTATTGTTCGACAGTGTTTATTTGTGTTGGGACATAAGATCTAAAATATACCCCCCCTCCGTCCCAAAAAAAAAAAAAAAAATACAACATTCTTAAATATTATAAGAAGAGGGTGTTGGGTTGTGTCTTGTATTCTGTGGGATCTATATAGTTATTGGAGTTGTGTTTGTATTTGAGTTCATTACATATATAAGGGTTAATTTGTAATTGTGTGGAATTAGGGTTTCTAGGAATCCTATATAGTCTCTATGGAAAAAACTTAGGTAAGGTCTGAACAAAGGAGAATACTTTGTCAAGTGGAGAGAAGTGTAGGTATAGAGTTTTCTTGAGAATAAAGAAATTATCTATTTCTCTAAGTGGAGGTAGATATTTCGTGTTGGAGTGCTGAACCACGATATATATATATATATATATATATATATATATATATATATATATATATATATATATATATATATATATCCTCATATTTTGTGTATTTTCAATCTTCGTTTTCTCTCTCATTTGCTTTTTCATCCCTAATGAAGAAAGAGTCTAGGGAGTAACGTAGGGTCACCAGATTCTTAGCTTAAATAAGGGATTATCATTACTTTAAGACTTTAAAACTTCTTAGGGGATACGAAAAGAGTAAAATTTTGCTGCAAACTCGGTTGTAGAAATTTTCCTGCTATCCAGTCTCACATTAAATTCACTCTTTTATTAAAAGGGTATTTTAAAAAATATTATATAACTTAAGGGGAAATTGTGAATCCGTTGAAAAAGAACAGATTTTAAATCAGTGCATAAGAAACTAAACAGTAAGAATCTTCCCGGTACCCAGGCTGTTGGGAATTTTTTCTCCTTTGAAAATGGAAGCATGGCCTACGCGTAGGGTTGGATTAAGTTGTGCTTTTAGCTAATTAAAGCAACGTGCGTTTTAAGAACAAAAGTCATTAAGCAGTGAGCTGTAGAAGGGGGATCCAAATCGTCTCCTCCCGGAAGGAGGGAGGCGTCAGATGGTTGACACGTGGTTTTTGAAAAAATCTAAACCCCATATCCGAATCGATATCCCCTGTCAACTCGACTTGTCCGCTGGGTGACAACTCTGACATAAGACTCAGATTTTTCCTAGAATCACATGTTGACCATTCGATGGGAGCGTCTCCCTCCTCCCTGTACAGGGAGGAGACGATTTGAATCTGTAAAAGGGAGAGTGACCCTTTGCCCTTTGAGAGCTTTACAAGGTAAGGGTAGATGTTTGTGTTTCTTGGCCGTGTGGGAGACTCTACTCTGCCCTGAGGGACTGCAGAGCAGACTAGCGTTATTCATGCAACGGCCGCCACGTCACGGTCTTATGCTATCCCTACCAACAAGCATTTTCAGCTGATGTGGCCAATTATGGGTTTAAAGCAGTGGGATCATCTTCGTTGCTTTTAGAAATTATAACTCAACTGTGTGGTCCCCATATAATACTATTTTTTTATATTATTTAGGTGAGGGAAACCGCCGTTAATATGGATTCAGCCCCAGATTATGCATCCAAATCCTCTCCTCCATGTTCCCCGGCACCCATTCCATTCAATCGTTGGAGGGGTGAGTCGGCTCAAACTCCAACCCCCTTCAAGGATTGGATGGAGTAAGAGCCGGGGAGCCGTACGTGGTGAAGAGGATTCCGTTCCTCGGACTATATATAACACTTTATATATAGTAATAGCTGTTCGCGGGGGCCACTTTCCACTCTGGAGTTCCTTGATCCCCAATTCTCCACCGTATTATTCTATAGGGCTCGCTAAATTTTCTCAACCAGATTCTCTCTAAGGTTCTTAAATCGGCAGAAAGTAGAAACTGTAGATGTCTATGTACAATTTACCCATTCAATATTAGAATTTTTTGATACGATTTTGGGATTATTTGTCTATAAATGCAAATTCTTAAGGTGTAGGAATCTAAAACCATATCAATCTGTATTAAATCTCTTATGAGATCAATATGGGATTAACTCTCATAATATTAGTATGGGATCGTATAAATCCATTAAGTTTTCGAATCGGTGTCCATGGCGGCTATCTTTAGATCAGATAGTCCTTTTCAAGTGGTTTCACTGTGTTCCAAAGTCTATACTTGACAGTAGGTAGTCTATCTTGATGGCTCCACTTTGACACCAAATCGTTCCTTTTATAGCAAGGGTAGGGTCTGAATAAGGAGTGACTGTTTTGACATCATTGATATGATCTTGAGAGAACTCGCTGCTAAAAACCGGCTTCTAAAATGAGGGAAAGCAAGACCATATCCATCCACACAAAATCTCTTATAGAACCAATGTGGAATTAACTCTGCACAAAATTAATATAGGGTCATAACATTTTCTATTTGTAGGAAGTGTTTTTCATCTCCAAATATGTGCCAGTCCAAAGCTAACGTGTATATTGAGATTACCATGATAATCCCTCTAATGTTCATTGAGTTGTTATAACAAACAATTGTCACGACCCTTATTACATTTAGATGGAGTGATGGACCATTCATTATTTAAAGTCCTATTTAACTCTTTTTTCATATTTTTTTGGTTGAAAACCGTATTTGACTACTTATACGTACTACCTCCAAATAAATAAAGTAAGCATGATAAATTGTTAATGCACATACCCTCAAGCACTTTTGATCTTTGGGACTGATGAAATGTTTGTTACATTTATAGGTCTCATTAATTATTAAACTAGTCGATTAGTGGGAGTTTGATTGATATGATAAAAATTGATTCGATTGGTTCACCACTAGTTTGAGATTGATAACCCTAATTATATTTATGGGAAGAAATTAGGAGTTATGACAGTATTTTATTAAAAATACTGATTAGGGTCCCCACAGCCACAATTAGTGAAACTATTCTCTCTGCACCCATTAGCAAGAGGAAAAGAGGATCCTCTCAAGGCTGTGGAAGACCATGATCAAGGGATTGCGATACTCAAGCAAATGTCAAACTCAAGAGGTATATATTTACATTATCGATTGTGGTTATTGTTCTTTGTATACCATTGTGTTCTATGGATCTGTAGGCCAATAAATCTAATAGTTGGTATCAAAACTAACCTACAGACCTGGAATCAATGGTAGAATATTGCAATCATATTTACCTATGAGTTTATTAAACTAAATGGAAAAGTTTTCAACCCATTCAAACAAACATAGCCAAATCCCGTTCTTGCCTGAAAGAATTTTTTTTCAACCTGTGAAAGGTCAAGATCTTCATACAGGCTGTAGATCTTGTCGAGATGGTCACGACGATATAAATTCCGTGGCCATCCAACGTCGGACGAGCCCTTACGCGCCACCGATAGGTTAAAAAAAAAAAATTCGGCCCCCGCTGACTAGGAAACCCTAGCTAGTCGGAGCTGCCAGCCGACGGGTTGGGTCGGGTGGGGCACTTGTGCGGCTCAACAAATGTGACCCGGATATCGGCTGACCTACCACCTAGATAGCAGTTTGACCGACCCGTTGACCGGTGACTGTTGACTGACCCCGTTGACCCAGACCAGGACCCGACCCGATAACCCAGTTTTGGCCCGGGATTATGGTTGGACCGGTTTGGTCCAGTTCATGCTGGACCAGTATCAATTCGATTATGGTTTAGATCGGCCCAAGGTCTTGAACCAGGTTCTTCGGAGAGTAGAACCACGCACTTCTTTAACTGGCACGTGCCAGCACATGGCAGGTCCCATCGACCTGCGGTTAGTTTCGACGGATTCGTCTCATCATGTTCTTTCTTCTGGTATATTGTATCAATGATTTTTTTTATCTCTGTAGAGGGTATTTTTGATAAAATAGTTCCTATTGGACACTTTTGGAACATGATTTGCGATTTTATGCAGTATTTGTTCAGTTTTTATTTACCAAATGCATGATGAGATTTATAGTGCATGATGTGAAGTTATTTGATTTTTTTGAATGCTTAATATGTTTAACATATGTGTTAAATTTCTCATTTTGCTGTCTCATTTGATTTTGTAAATGTTATGATGGGATTGGATGGTGACCACCAAAGTGGCACATTTAGTTTTTATTATAATGTTTTCAATCTCAAAGTATTTTTAATATTTATTGACAGCTCAGTTAGACATTGTCCACCCAAAGGTGGCATTGTGAAGATTCAACAAGGTTCATGCATATGATTTAAGGGGTATTGACCTAGAGATTTTTTATTCACCCAAAAGTGATGGAATTCTGACGACCATTACTCATTTGCAGTTTTGCCAGATATTAGAAAGGACTAGTGCATATATCGTCCCAAATGATGTATATGTAGTTCGGTTGACTTTTCAAAGAAAATAAATTAGCTTGCTCATGTAGTATATATATTTACTTGATAGGTAAAATTTGGTATTAATCTTGGAATCATAATTATATACTATGTATTATAGTTGACATTTATTATGATGATTAAATACCACAGGATGTCTATTCAATCCAGTTACCTAGCTATAGTACCCATGTTGTCTACTACAACTTATAAGAAATGGCTTAGGGAACTAAATATAGCAATTGGTCTCTCTGACTTGGACATAGGCAAAACGGAAAAGGAACTAGAAGACATAACTGAAAATAATACTCAAGCTAAAATCCAACATATGAAAAAATGGGAAAATACTAACAAAAAGTGTTCCCTAGTTATTCAGAGGACTATCCCAGAGTCTATTTTAGATAGCATTCCAGATTTGGACAATGCAAAGAAATTGTTGGAAGCTGTACAAGCAAAGTATAAAGTTTCTGAAACTGGGAAAGTGGGTGAACTTATGACAATGCTGATTGGTACTATGTTTGATGGGACTGGGAGTGTGAGAGATCATATTACTCACATGGAAGGAGTGGCTGAGAAGCTGAAGTGACTCAAAAATCCTATAACTGAGGATGTTTTGATATATTTTATATTGAGATCCCTTCCAGAGCAATATAGTCATATAAGAATAGCATACAAGACATCCAAAGATAAATGGATATTGGATGAGCTCATATCAGTTTGTTCTGAGGATGAAAAACTCTTCAAACAGCAGAAGGTTGAGAGTGCAAATTTGACCACCAATAAGGGGCATTATGATAAGAATAAGGGAAAGTTTGGATCAGGGCCTCACAGAAAGGGAAGGAATAATTGGAATAAGGGCAGAAAACCCTATGATAAGGGTGCTAAGGAATAGGAAGAGAAGAATGATCTAAACGTTGTTAAGTATTTTTGGTGCAAGAAATCTGGCCATATGAAGAAAGACTGTAGGGCTAGAGCAGCCTGGTTGGAGAAGAAGAAATTGAATACTGGTATTTATCATTCCTTTGTCTGTTTTGAATCCTATCTATCTGATGCTCCTTTGGATTATTGGTGGTTTGACTTTAGCTCTACTGTCCATGTTACTCATTTCTTGTAGGGGTTTCTAAGCAGCAGGATGCCCAACAAGGATGAAATCAGCGTGTACGTGAGCAATGGAGTGCGAGTGGGAGTCGAAGCCATAGGAGTTATTAGGGTTCATTTACAGTCAGATTTTTTCATAGACTTAGTGGATACAGTTTATGTACCTTCCATGAGAAGGAATTTAATTTCGGTTTCAAAGCTTACTTTGAATGGATACAATGTTAATTTTGATAAGGATGGTTTCATTTTATTACGTGATTTTTTTTTGTTGGTAGTGGGTGCAATGTTGATGGTCTATATAAATTGAATTCTGCTACCCCATTGGTGTTGAATGTTAGCTCTAAATGATTTGTGTTTGATAGCAAGCCTTCTATGTTGTGGCACAGACGTTTAGGGCATATTTCTGTTGAGAGGATGAGAACGCTTATACAATCCAATATTTTGAAACCATTTAATTTTGATGATATGCATGATTGTGTGGATTGTATGAAGGGGAAGATGATTAGATCAAAAAAAAAAATTGTTGTACATAGTAAAGAAATTTTGGATCTCATTCATACAGATATTTGTGGACCTTTTTCTACCACTACCCTTGGTGGACATAGATACTTTATCACATTTACTGATGATTTTTTTAGGTATGGATATGTTTTTCTTATCTCAAAAAAATCTAAATCACTTGATTGTTTTAAGATTTTCAAGGCTGAGGTGGAAAACTTATTTGACAAAAGGATAAAGATTGTCAGGTCTGATAAAGGGGGAGAATATTATGGCAAACTAGGTGACTCAGGACAGCTCCCTGGTCTATTTGCAAAGTTTCTTTAGGAACATGGATTAATAGCTTAATATTCCATGCCTGAGATTGCACAACAGAATAGAGTGGCTGAAAGAAGGAATAGAACTCTCAAGGATATGATTAGGAGTATGATTAGCAACTCTAACGTTCCTGAATCTCTATGGGGCAAAGCTTTAAAGACTGCTGCGTATATTGTTAACAGATACCTAGTAAATCTATCCCAAAGACACCTTTTGAGCTTTGGACTGGTAGAAGGCCTGGTTTAGATCATTTGCATGTTTGGGGATACAGGGCAGAGGCAAGATTATATAATCTCTATGAGAAAGTGTTTGATTCCAAGACTGTTAGTTTTTATTTTGTGGGGTATCCAACTAGATCCAAAGGATTCAGGTTTTATTGTCCTGGTTCAATAAACAAAATTTTGAAAACTAGCCATGCTAGATTTATTGAAAATGAGGGTGAGAAATCTCAACCAAGGAACCTGGAATTTGATAAAGAACAAATTGAGATTATTGTTGAGTCACCTCATCTAGATGAGAATTTACATGATACTTTACCTGAAGCTATTGATACAGCACCTGAGGTTGTCCCTGTTCAACCTGATATTCCAGTTGAAGAGTCTGCATAGGAAATGAGAAGGTCTACAAGAGCATGTAAACCAGCTATACCATCGGATTATTTGCTCTACTTGACAGAAGCTGATTATAACATTGGTCATGAGGAGGACCCTATAAGTTTTCAAGAGGCTGTAAACAGTTGCAATGCACCCAAATGATTGGAAGCCATGGAAGATGAGTTGATATCTATAGATAACAAAAAAGTGTGGGAACTTGTAGAGATGCCAGAGAACTTTGTACCCATAGGTTCAAAGTGGGTATACAAGACTAAATGTGATGCCAAGGGCAAGATTGAATGCTACAAAGCAAGACTAGTAGCAAAAGGGTTCAAGCAAAGATAAGGACTCGACTACAATGAGACATTCTCTCATGTTTCTACTAAGGATTCCTTCAAGATTATAATGGCATTAGTAGTACATTTTGATTTGGAGTTTCATCAGATGGATGTAAAGATTGCTTTTCTGAATGTAAAATTATTGGAAGATGTGTATATGTTCCAACCAAAAGGTTTTGAGGTAAAAGACAAGAAAAATATGGTCTACAAACTCAAGAAGTCCATCTATGGACTAAAGCAAGCATCCAGCCAATGGAACCAGAAATTTCATCAGGTTATAACTTCGTTTGGCTTCATTGAAACTATTAATGACCAGTGTATCTACATAAAGGTCAGTGAGAGTAACTTTATATTTCTAATTTTATATGTGGATGACATTTTATTGGCCAGCAGTTCTATGGGATTACTTGTTGAGATAAAGAAGTTTCTGTCTAGAAATTTTAAAATAAAGGACATAGGAGAGAGTACATTTGTACTTGGTATTCAAATTTATCATGACAGAAAGAAAGGTTTTCTGGGATTGTCTCAAAGAGCATACATTGATTGTATTTTCAAACGGTTCAATATGTCTAACTGTTCTGCTGGGGATGCACCCATGACTAAGGGAGACAATTTGAACAAGAAACAATGTTCAAGAAATGATTTGGGAGGAGGTCAATGGAAAACAAGCCTTATGCGTCTGCAGTTGGAAGTTTGATATATGCATAAGTATGCACTCGTCCTGATATAGCCTTTGTAGTGAGTGTACTGAGACGGTTTCAGTCAAATGCCGGAGCTATTCACTGGATAGCGGCAAAGAAAGTTATGCGATATTTGCAGAGAACCAAGGACTACATGTTTGTTTATAGCAGTAGTGATACCTTTGAGTTAGTGGGATACACAGATTCAGATTATGAAGGTTGCATAGATGATCTGAAATCTATCTCAGGGTATGTTTTTCTATTGGCAGGAGGTACTATCTCTTAGAGGAGTGCGAAGCAGTCAATTGTGGCAACATTAACTATGCATGTAGAGTTTATAGCTTTATATGAAGCTACTAAGCAAGTTGTTTGGTTGAAAGGTTTCATTTCAGATTTAAAGATTGTGGATTCTATTGCCAGATCCCTGATGATATATTGTGATAATGAACATGTAAGACCCGCACTCCACTAACTTGGTTTAACTGTGTTGTGTCAGGTCTTCCCATTATTGCTGGACCAGACCGTATGAAGATGGATCACAAAACTAGGTATGAATCGAGTTAAAATGTTCAAAAGTATATGTAGGGTCGCAAACCTGGGTAAGTACGGTCGACTATATGGAAAAAAAAAACAATGGTTACTGATCAATGACCCTACGGTCGATGTTTTCGACCCTATGGTCGACTGATTCTGCCACCATAGGCCATCGACCGTGAGACCCCAGACCACACTCCGAGTTGAAAACTTTCCTAATTTAAGGGGGATTTCTTTCCTAATGTTGGAGAACTCTATATGGAGAATCACTCCGAGTTGAAAACTTTCCTAATTTAAGGGGGATTTCTTTCCTAATGTTGGAGAACTCTATATGGAGAATTATTTTCTATATAAAGGACGTCCCTCAATCTTTTTCACTCTTTTAGAACATTAGTAAACCCTAAAAGAAGAGAAGGAAAGGAAGGAGAAGAAGAGAAAACTAAGGAGAAGGTTTTGCTGAGAAGATTTTAGCTCTCTACCATAGGCAAATGTATAAACCTAATTTCTGAAGATGTAAATTCTATGGAATAAGGCTTCTATGGGGGATTAGAGATGTCAAACTAGTATAATCCATGTGATTCCTTGAGTTAATCCCAAGGCTAATCATGAGGGGTGAGTTTGGTGATAATGGTTGATGAGAAACTACTAATGATGACCATAGGATAACCTTAGTATGAACCCAAGAGAAAAAGACTAGGAGTTGACCCAGGAAGAACTCGAATTAAATGTAGTTGGTGACCAGAAGTCTTAAAGTTGCAGCTACGGTCGACCATAGCATGACCAGCGGATCAACCATAGGTATTCGGGAAGATTTCAGAAACCATATGGTCGCAGCTACGGTCGCACGTAGGGTATCAACCATAGGCAGTAAGGTTGATACAGTACGAGACCATAGGACCAATCAGACACATATCAGTGCTCTATTTTGATTTTCGACTACTGTAACATGTTACATATGAACCCTAACTTAAATTCATATAATTTTTAGGTTATTAAATCAATTCAAAGAGAATTACAAGGCTTGGAAGGAGATCAAGTTTTGCTAACAGGTGAGGGAACAAGACCTAAATTAATTGGATAATAACAAACTATTTATTTATTTGAGTCAAATGCCATGATTGATTCTATGCTTGTATGTTTGTAATGTGCATCTCACATATCATCCATTATTTTTGCTATTACTGTTCATGCATATTTATTTCTATCTATTTATAATATAATGATGATGATGATTCTAGGAATAGGCATGTGATTATGTCTGTGTGGTTAGTGTGCTTGATGCGAGTGGAGCATCAGGGGGAGGATGTGACATGGTGGTCTTGCCTTGGACACCAGACTTTAGCTCTATCTCTACTCAAGTCTTGCTCACTGATATTGTCGTATCGCCATTACCTTAGCAGAACTATTACGTCGTAGGGCATCAGGGGAGGTGGTCTCGGACCGTGTAGTCTTCGACTCTACTGGGGGGCCTTAGCTCTATCTCTATGAACGTATTGAGGGATACTGGGGTGAGACCTTGGATACACTGGATGACATTTAGGATTGGTTAGTTGCGAGCCCAGTTTGCAAGCCCTCGCCAATAGGTGGCGAGGGGCTTATGTGTTGGTATGGGTAGGGCATCAGGGAAAGTATTGGCGATGTTTGATCCGAACACTTTAGCTCTATCTCTATTCCATGGTGGGTACATGTGGGACGACAATGGTATTTTATCCATAGGACGGATTTACATACTTGTGTATAGAGGTGCGGGGGCCGCCAAACCTTTCTATAGTATATTGCAAACTTAAAAACCAGACTAAAGATATGAATTGAATTCATGTATATGTTTGTTGCCTTGTTTTGTTTGCTCACTGAGCTATGATGTGTACTCACCCTTTCGACGTCGAATATTTTAGTTGATGATGCAGGTCTTACTGTTGAAGATTATGTGAATACACCAATGTATGGACATGTTGCAGCCATGGATGTAGAAGCTGCTGAAGATGCGCATGATCCTTCATGCGAGTGCAACCAGTGCATTTTTTTATTAGTTTAGCTATATTTGGTTATTGAGACATGTAACGGATTATTTACCTTTCTATCTTGAGTTTTTGAGAAATAATTGGATTAGATAATTATTATATCATTGTTAGACACTCAATTCATTATCTATAAGACTTTTGTTTATTTGTTATTTATCTCTGATTATTTCTGTAGAAGGTGTGTATGGTTGATATGGTGGGTACTACCTAATGGAGATCCTGGTTAAATCGTTGATTTATTTATGGTTCATCACACTATTCTGGTTAGTCCAGAATTAGGGTGTGACAAAACCAGCAGTATCATTTGCAAAGAATAACAAAAAATCAAGTGCTTTCAAGCATATAAAAATCAAATATTCGATGGTAAAAGAGAAGATAACTGAAGGTCTGATCACGGTAGAGCACATCTCGACAGATCAGATGATCGCTGATCCTCTAACGAAGGTTGGCAAAGTGGGAGTCTTCAAAGGACATGTACCTAGTATGGGAGTTGTTGGTTCTTTTGATGTGCTCAGTTAGTGAGAGATTTTACATTTACTCCTTGACTTTTATTTATAATTTCATTCAGATACAATCATTTATAGTTTGAATATTAATCATGATCATGTTTACATTAACATTTATTTGTTATTGCTTATTTGACATGTCACAGATACAAGGCAGTATTTAGCCAAAGTTTCAAGGTAGTATTTAGCCAATGATTTAAGACGGTATTTAGCCAAAATATGTTATTATAGTTTCGGATTATTTAAATACCATGTCATATTGCCCATAAAGGTCTTGGGAAATTTTGATTAAAGGTTTTTTAATCAAGTTGGACCCGCATGAGAGGTTTACTTTCATGCAATATCTCAGGTGATCTATTTATTAAGTAGACCTTGTTGTGGCTAACAGAAGGTTGTCTACCATATGTTAAGGTGTATTGCCCGTTGTTGCTCACATTGGTATGCTTGATGGATGGGTCAAAGTTTTGTGATGGTTTAGTATGTGAGATTCCATGGCCACACTGATTGATGATAGTTATTTAATTAATTTTGCCCAAGTAGGAGATTGTTAGATTTATGGGCTTCATTAATTAATAAATTAGTCGATTAGTGGGAGTTTGATTGATACGGTAAAAATCGATTCAGTTGGTTCGCCACTGGTTTGAGATTGATAACCCTAATTCTATTTATGGGAAGGAATTAGGGGTTATGGTAGTATTTTATTATAAGTATTGATTAGAGTCCCCACAACCACAGTTAGTGAAACAATTCTCTCTGCATCTATTAGCAAGAGAAAAACTGGATCCTCTGAAGGCTGTGGAAGATCGTGATCGAAGGATTGCGATCAAAGCTTCGAGACTCAAGCAAATGTCAAACTCAAGAGGTATGTATTTACATTATTGATTGTGATTATTGTTCTCTTTATACCATTGTGTTCTATGAATCTATAGGCCAATAAATCTAACAATGCTTAATATCGAGTAGTTGGGAAGTTGGCAATTGAATTTGAATTTATCAAACGGTACATAAGAAAAGTGTGGTTACGAGCAAAGAATCATTCTTAGCAATGTATTGTTCTCTATCTATTGCTTAATATTTTCAATGATATAATAAAACAAAAGTGAAATTTTTGCTAAATTCGCCGGATTGTTTCTTTGGTTGAGAAACTTCTGATTCTAGTTTTGACAATACAATAGAGGAGATGCAACGATGATGTTATGAAACTGTGGGTTTCCTAACAAAGTGTATTAGTAAAAACTTATAAATTAAGATAGCATCCACACCAGCCTATAAAGTTTTCAAGATCTACCAACTCAATAATCTAAAGCTAGAATATTCCTCAAAAACCATCAGGGCATTCCACCATTTTGGTCAATTGTAATACTTGAAAGGATCTTCAACAACCGTCGATTGAAAAGACCGGACATCGATGGTCCAAACTTTCCAAATAATGGGAATTTAATTCATATATTACTATGTTCAATTACAGTTTATTAATTTATTAATATTCGGTTTTATTGCAAGGAAAATTAAAGGGAAAGGATGAAGTGAAACTTTAAACTTAAAAGAGAGACTTCTATAATTATAACACAATATAATTGTATAAAGTACTTAAATTTTATTTTACTTTTCAAATGGGATCTGGATGCAAAATGAAATATAAGTTAATAACTAAATATGAAATAATGTCCTATGTTGTAATTAGGATTACAAGAGTTTCATTTTAAGTTTGAAATTTTTATTTTTCTTATCTTTAATCAGAGTCTTTAAAGGTTGTTGAGAATTGTGTTGCCTTATATATATATATATATATATATATATATATATATATATATATATATATATATATATATATATATTATGCAGTGGAAATAGTCTACCAAACTTATTTCTTATTGTATCATGGAATTTCCAATTATTCTACATTCAAAAGAGAAAATATTACTCCATTTTCCATAGAAAAATTTCACAATTTACAATTATAAGAATGATTTGGAAAACTTCCATTTGGATTTTACAATTTTGAATTCATTTGAAGTTTACGAATGAAAATTTTATTTTGAAATATTTAATTAGTTTTTAGATTCTTATGTTTTATGAATGCATATTTGATTATTGGTATACGTAAAACGGATATTTGGCTCTTTGTAGCTTTAGGTAAATATTTTGAAATTTAAGTAATAGTACCTAAAATTTATTAAGAATCGAAGATTCATTCATAATCAATGAAGGGAATGAGGATTAGAAATGATTAACTTTAGACTTCTTTGGCATAGTTTATGTTTACTTCTATGGTATAGTTTATATTTATATTTATGAATTATTTGTGACAAATCTTTTATGAGAATAAAATTTGAGTTATAAATAATAACTGTTTGATACAATTAAAAATAAAAAAAAATTACAATAGATTATAACAATAATGATTAACACTTTCTAACTTATTTATAGATTTTAGATTATAGATTATATTAATTTATTTAAATATAAATAAAACCATAAATCATACCAAATAACTATATAATTTATAATATATTATACAATTAATTCAATAATACATTACCAAAGAGATTTAATAAGATGATTATAGAAATAATTACTTAAGACCAGAATCAATTAAGAATCGTCCCAATTACCTGAACCGTTTGTTGGAGTTATCAAAAGGAACCGAAGAAAGAAAGACCGACCAAAAGTTAAAATAGATAAAATAAATAAAGGGAGAGTAGAGACCAAACAGGAAGCCAAGGAAAACACAACGACTACACGTAGAAAAATAGAAAATGGTCGGCATGGAAATCAAAATTTCAAGTTAAAAAAGTTTAAAAATGAAGACACAAGTTAGAGAGAGAAACTTTTTAAATTTCTTTTATACGAGAAAGTCAAAGGGAGAGCGGCGAGGGACAGGGCGGGAGTTGCCAAAGCGCTCTCATTCATCGACTCTACCCCACCAAGACGATGGAAACACCTCAGTCGTAAGACTAGTAACTCCCAACCCCAAAAAAAAACCGAAAAAGAAAAGAGTGGAAGATTTTTTTAATTAATATACTGAAAGTTGTCTTATTGGAGGATTCCGTGTTTTGATTTTCCAAATTTTGAATTTCTCTCTCTACAATATAAAACCAGGTCTCATGTACTTAATACTCTCACCTTCACAAACTTCCTCATACCGATCTGCAACTCCTAAAAGACTTTGATCTCCAACCTTCAATCAAAATACTCAAACGTCTGGGTTTTGTTTCATTCTTATTTTAAGATCTAGGTTTCTCTTTGTTTCAATCATTCATCTTTGTTACGGATCTCTAGATCTCTTGAAATTCCTCTCAAATTCAAGATGGATGTGTTGGACTTTATATTGTCATTGTTGATAACTTGGCTGATGTGACTGTATTTGTGAACATACAGTCAGAGAAATGAGGAGAGAGAGTGTTAGTGCAGTGGCAAAGCTGGAGCAACCTCGAGCAACCTCGTAGTTGGGTTTTAAAATGTTCTACATCTCTTATAGTGTGTCTTAGATGGCTTGCAGCGAATTAAATGACATTCTACATCAAGTTTAATGAGAGAGTGTTTGTGGACCTCACTGGTGGTGTGGCACAGAAACTGATGATGTGACAGTAATACTGATGGTGTGACAGAGTTTCTAGTAGTGTTGCAGTGTTCCTTGTGTTGAGGCATGAGAAATTGAAGAGAGATTGAAGAGAGAGACTGTAGAGAGAGAAATTAGAGAGAGAAAGAGGAGAGAGAAAAATGTGAGTGGGACCCACAGGTGTGGTGGTAAGGTGACATGCCAACATGGCAGCCCACGGCACTTGGCATGCATGCACGCAAAGTTTCAAGTCCAAATTCCTACGTTTTATAGATTTTTAACTTTGGGCCTCTTTTTTGTGGGTTCCGTAGCAGGTTCATGGATATTCGATAATGGAAAGATGTAGAGCGTCGAGTTATCTTTCCAACACAACTTGAATCGCTCAATTCCGACTTCGGATGAGGGAGATATCGCAGTTTCCGTCGAAATGATCGAAAACGGCCAAAAAATCAAGCACTCAGTGAGTATAAGTGAAACAGGGAAAATAGTAGCATTATCTAAAAATCCAAGGGTCTATTTGCAATTATCAAGAATTGAGGTAGAAGGCTGAAATTATCATAAAATGTGTTTAAATTCCTTTTGGAGGGCTCAGAATGAGCCACGTCGTCAAGATCCAGATCGGATGGATCTGAAAATGACGGGCGAATGTGTATCACAGAGATCGCGCTTTGATCCTATCGCGTGGTCTGTTATTGGCTGTGCACAGCTTATAATGGTGTATCGCGTTTCACGGACTCGGCACCTTTATTCGGTGTGGCGCGTTCATTGTGCGACAGCGGATCAGATCCAGATCCAGCGACTCACGTAATCACCGATCGCGCCTGACGCTAGTTATTCAAATCCAAAGGCCGGAATCAAATCCCGCCTTTTAAACTCTTATCCAACGGAGGTTAAGGAAGATTCTCTGAGCGCCAATCACATCTCGACAACGCATCAGTGAGGCGTGGCTATGGTGCGGCGCGGGTGTACGGTAAGCCTCCGAAAGATTTTATTTTGAATTTTTTGATTGGCCGAACTTCAAACCGACATCTTCACCCGAGCTCCAAATCGGTCCGTTCAAGTTGTAGTTTCCATATTTTTAGATTCTCTACCTATTGGGCGCCGTTGGGGGACGAAAAAATACTAATAAAAATTAAAAATAACGTTTTGAAGGAAAAAAGAAGATTTTCTAGGGTTTTGTGCCATGTGGGAGTGATCAATCACCAACAACCTCTTCTCTGTGCCAATAGAGTGCTAAATCCCTTTGAGAGGTCAGTAGAGCTTTTATTTTTATATTCATGGTGATTATGGATTGTGTGGAAGAGATTGGAAGCCTGTGAATGATGTGTGCTCTGTGAATCGATCTCTATTATCATTGAATGTTGTTGAAGAGTTCCTGAGAGCAGTGTGAAGCTTCAGAGAGATTGTTGGCCTTTCGAAAGCATTGTTTGTGAGATTTTCAATTCCCTATCTATTTATGCTTTCAATATATTGTATGCTAGCATAGGTGAAAATTGTTGACTGGCTAACTAGTGGGGAAAAAATTGTAAGGCATCATTATAAGCTTAAAAATTATTATTTGCTTCTCGTGGGTACGAGTTAATCGTGATGTGTTCAGTGGGTGCTAGACACTGGTTATTAAGCCTGAATCTTGGCGTTGGTGCGCCCTCTCAGTTTTATTTTGGGAAAACCTAGGGTTAATATCCTTGTCTTGTTAGAGACTAAAAGTTGAGTGTTGAGTAAATACGGAGCCCGTTGGGCATTACTCCGTGGACTAGCCATCATACACTGCGTTGGTGAACCACGTAATATCTCTGTGTTCATTGTTTTATCTTTCTGGTATATTTGGAATTACATGGAATGGCTTGCAGGGTGGGTATGCAAATCTGGTAGACCTGGCCACTTAGTGGTAGCAAGGTAGATTTGCATACGCTTATGTGTGTGTAAAAAATATATCACCATCAGTTCTGGGCAGCCGTGAAATAATTAAGGAGAATTTTCAAACACTGATTCACCCCCCCTCTCAATGTCATATCAAGTTCATCAGGATGAAGTTGATGTTCCATCCTATTTCCTCTGCCCAATCTCTCTTCAAATCATGAAAGATCCGGTAACTGTATCCTCTGAAATTACCTACTATCGGGAGCCTATAGAAAAATGGATATTCTCTAGCAAGAACCATACATCATGTCCAGTAACAAAAACAGCCCTTGTCAGATGACGATCTGATCCCAAACCACACTCTTCGACGATTGATCCAAGCCTGGTGCGCTTTTTTATTCTTCCAAAGGCATCGAACGATTCCCAACACCAAAGCCTCCTGTCGATAAAGCCCAAATTGTCAAACTCCTAAATGAGGGTAAGACCATTCAACATCAGATGAAATGCCTCCTAAGTCTCAGATCCATCACTAATGAAAATGAGAGGAACCGAAGATCTTTAGAGTCTGCAGGTGTAGTTGAGTTCTTGGCTTCAATCGTAACCAACGACGAGAGCTCAGACTCAGCCAGTGATGAAGCTCTATACATTCTTTATCATCTCCAGATCTCAGAGGCTGGTCTCAAGAATCTTATAAACAGAAATGGTGATTTCATTGAGACCTTGATGCGGGCCTTGCAATATGGTAGTTACCCATCTCGTGCTTACGCTTCGTTGCTTTTGAAATGCATGTTCCAATTGGCTGATCCCATCTACCTGATGAGCTTGCAATTAGAACACTTTGTTCAGATCGTGAACATTTTGGATGACCAGATTTCACAACAGGCATCTAAGGCTTCATTACAGATCATGATTAACCTCTGTCCATGAAGTTGAAACAGGGTTAAAGCAGTGGAAGCTGGTGCAGTTTCGGTGTTGATCGAGATCCTCTTAGAGAGGACGAAGAAGAGAGTTTGTGAGATGGTGTTGGTGGTGTTAAATCTGCTATGTGGATGTGCAGAAGGGAGAGCTAAGTTATTAAAACATGGAGATGGGATTGCTGTGGTGTCAAAGAAGATACTTAGGGTTTCACATGTGGCCACTGATAGAGGAATGAGGATATTGTCTTCCATCTCAAGGTTCACTGGCACTTCATGTGTTCTTCAGGAAATGATTCAAGTTGGGGCTGTTTCCAAATTGAGTTTGCTGCTCCAGGTGGACTGTAGCCTCAAGACCAGGGGGAAAGCCGAAGAGATGCTTAGGTTGCGTTCTAGTTCTTGGAAGAATTCTTCGTGTATCCCTGTCCATTTGCTCCCTTTTTATCCATCTTCTTAATTCATACATCTACAACACACACAAATAGTGAGAAAGTAAGTGAGAGACAAAAGTTAGTTTTGTGTACATGATTTGAGAAAAGATATACATGGACATGAAAACTTGTGCCCATCCAGCACAAAAGAAATTTCCTTTCAAGAGTAACTTTTGCCTTTTTAATTTATTGTTCAGCTTAGGCTGTCTTTGATGTAGTTTATATTTATGTTTATGAATTATTTATGATATATTATTCATTATAATAAATTATGAGTCATAAATAATAACCAATTAGTACCACTAGATATAAAGAAATAAAAATAGATTATCACGATAATGATAAAATCTTCTAACCTATTTATAAATTTTAGATTATGTCAATTTATTTTAAATATAAATAAATATCCTTAATCATACCAAACAATTACATATGTGATAATGCATTACATAATTAATTCTATAACACATACCAAAGAGAGCCTTAGGTCAACAATGAGATGTATCTGTTTATAAATACTATGTTTTCTATAAACAGTGCAATGTTAGATTCAAAATAATAAAACATATGAACAACGATGTGCTTGACTATGTATACAATGATGTATAGGGTTCTTTCCCAATTAAATCTAAAGGTGGGATAAAATATTTTGTAACATTCATTGATGATTACTCAAGGAAAGTTTGGGTCTAATTCATGAAGCATAAAAACAAGGCATTCATCAAATTTAAAGAGTGGAAAGGAGAGGTAGAAAGGAAGATAGAAAAGAAACTCAAATGCTGGAGAATAGATAATGGAGGGGAGTACCAGTCCAAGACGTTTCTAGAACAATGCAAGGATGAAGGGATTACACGTCACTTTACTATCTCAGATACACCAAAGCATAGTGTAGTTGAGAGGATGAACACAACACTTCTAGAAAGAGCTCTGGAGCATGAGGTTGAATGCAAGACTAAGCAAGAGTTTCTGGCATAACTGCATAATCAATGAATGTGAAATGTTTTTTTATCAACAGGAATCTATCTACAGCAATTGATTGCGAAATTCCCAAAGAGATATGGATTGGAAAGCCGATAGACTATTCTGTATTGAAAATATTTGGTTGTCCAGCATATGTTCATGTGTAGAGTGGGAAATGTTACAAGTTAGAGTCGAAGTCTAAGCAATGTATCTTTCTCGATTTTGAGAAAGGTGTCAAGGGATTCAAGTTGTGGGATCCTATTTCAGAAAAGATTGTTGTCAATAGGGATGTTGCGTTTGATGAGTCTTATATGGTAAAAACAGACTATAGGTCACAAACAGATGGATCTACTGCGCAAGTGGAGTTAGGTGAGCAGGATACAGCAGGACAAAAAGTGTCATCTAGTAACTTACCAGAACCACATGAAACAGTGGATGATCCCTATACCGTGGCAAATGGTAAAGGAAAACGTACTCACAAGGCATTTGTTAGATACGAGTTTGAGGATATACGTGCTTATGCCCTCACTGCAGGTAAAGGTGGCCCATCTTCCTACCAAGATGTTATAAATGATGTGCAGAGTGCTGAATGGATGACAGGCATGATGGAGGAAATGGAGTCTTTGTAGAAAACAAGAGTTGAGAGGTTGTAGAAAACCCAATGGAAGAAATGTAATCGGGTGTAAATGGGTCTTCCATAAGAAAGAGGCATCGTTAGAAAAGGAGCATGACTAGTATAAGGTCAGACTTGTAGCTAAAGGCTATGCACAGAGGAAGGGGTGGATTATTTTGAGATATTCTCTCTAGTGTTGAAGCAAACTTCAGTTCGGGTATTATTTGCATTGATAGCTATGTCTGATTTAGGGCTTGAACAACTTGATGTGAATAAAACATTTCTTCATGGTAGAGGAACAGATTTTTACAGAGCAGCCTAAAGGTTTCAAGGTGCAGGGGAAAAAAGATCATGTTTGCTTGCTCAAGAAGTCGTTTTATTGTCTTAAGCAATTTCCTAGGTAGTGGTACAATTGTTTTGACTCTTTTATGGTGCAAATCGGTTACTGAAGAAATGAGTATGGTTGTTGTGTGCATTATAAAGTAGTAGATGATAATTCTTTTATTCTTTTGATTCCTTGTGTTGATAATAGACTTATTGCTTCTAAGAATAAACATGAAGTTATCTTTGTATAGTCTTTGTTAAGTACTAAATTTGAGATGAAGAATCTTTGTGCCGCGCAAAAATCCTTAACAAGGAAATTCATAGAGATAGAAGTGCAGGTAAACTTTGGGTAACTTAGAAGAGGTATATTGAACAAGTGCTGGACTGTTTCAATATAGGAATGGTAAACCGGTTATTCACTCCATTAGCCAGCCACTTCAAGTTATCTGAAAATCAATTGCCTACAACACTTGATGAGGTGGAGCAAATGTATCAAGTTCCCTATGCTCGAGTAGTTGGGAGTCTCATGTATACTATTGTTTGTAGTAGATCAGATTATCTCATGCAGTTAGTGTTATAAGTTGATACATGAGTAATCCAGGAGAGGAGCATTGGGATGCAGTTAAGTGGATCTTCAGACATTTGAGCAAGACTACAGATGTGGGTATTATGTTTAGTGGTAAGGGAAGCTCCTGAGAATTGGAGGGATATGTTGATTCTGACTATTCTGGTGACTTAGACAAGTAGTCTATCATAGGGTATGTGTTTACATTAGCCGGTAGACCTATATTGTAAAGGGCAACGCTTCAGCTCATAGTTGCAAAGTCTACTACAGACGCAAAAATACATGGCAGTGGTTGAGGTTGGTAAGGAAGGGCTCTTCATGAGTTGGGATTAGAGCAAGGAGGTACGATGTTACTTAACCCCCCCCCCCCCGCCCAAAAAAAAAGGAGGAGCAATGTCACATTGTGATAGTTGAAGTGCCATGTACCTTGCAAATAATCAAGTGTTTCATGCAAGGACATAGCATATCGATGTGATGCTTCACAAAACCAGGGAGTTTGTATTAGAAGGAAGCATTCTGTTACACCCCAATTCTGAACCAACCAGAATAGTATGATGAACCGTCTATGATCCAACGGTTCAACCAGGATCTCGAATAGGCTGTGTCTTTTTGCTTAAACCATACACATCCACAACCATAATCAGAATAAATAAACAATAGCGGAAGTCTTTAATATTAATGAACTGAGAATCTATCAGTGATAACATAAATAAATTATCCAATTATCTCCAAATGACTAAGACATAAAATAAAATAAATTAATCAATTACATGTTCTTATTAATCCAACAAATAAATCTAATCAAAGACGCATGAGTTGCACTCGCACGACGAATCATGCGACTCCATTATAGCTTCTGCATCCATCGCTGCAACATTTTCGTACATCGGAGCATTCATATAATCTTCTACGGTAGGACTTGCATCATCAACTAAAAATATTCGACGTCGAAAGGGTGAGCACACATCATGGCTCAGTGAGCAAATAAAACAATGCAACAAACATATGCATGCATTCAATTCATATATTTGGTCTAGTTCATAAGTTTGCAATGTGCAATAGAAAGGATAGGTGGCCGCCACACCTCTATACACGAGTGTGTGAAGCTGCTTAATGAATCAAATACCATTGCCGTCCCACATGCACCCATCATGGAATAGAGATAGAGCTAAAGTGCCTAGATCAAACACCGCATGACACTTCTCCTGATGCCCTACCCATACCAACACATAAGCCCCTATTGGCGAGGGCTTGCAAACTGGGCTCGCAACTAAACAATCCTAATGTCAAACAGTGTATCCAAGGCCTCACCCCAGCATCCCTCAATACGTCCATAGAGATAGAGCTAAGGCCCCCGGGCAGAGTCAGAGACTACACGGTCCGAGACCACCTCCCCTGATGCCCTATGACGTAATAGTTCTGCTAAGGTAATAACGATACGACGAAGTCAGTGGACAAGACTTGAGTAGAGATAGAGCTAGAGTCTGGTGACCAGGATGAACCATAGTGTCACGTCCTCCCCTGATGCTCCACTTGCATCAAGCACACTAACTACACACATACATTCACATGCCTATTCCTAGCATCATCATCATCATCATGTTATAAATAAACTGAATTAAATATGCATGAACAGTAATAACAGGAATATTGGATGACATGTGAAATGCACAATACACGCATACAAGCATAGAATCATTAATGGCATTGGACTCAATAAATAAAAATAGTTTATTATTAGCCAATTAGTTTAGGTCTTGTTCCCTCACCTTTGATTGATAGTAGATCCTCGTTCAAGCTTTGTAATTCACTTTTAAACCACATGAAAACCTAACAAGTTGATAGCTTTTTTATTAGAATTAATTCCCATGTGTTTAGACTAACAGAAACTGAGGGGTTACAGGTGGGGCTGTCACACCCCAATTTTGCACTATTCAGAATGGTGTGATGAACCGCCAATAAACCAATGGTTCAACCAAGATCTTGAATAGGCTGTGTTCGTTTGCTTAAACCATACACATCCACAACCATAATCAGAGTAAATAAACAATAGCGAAAGTCTTTAATATTAAATGAACTGAGAGTCTAGCGGTGATAAAAGTAAATAAATTATCCAATTATCTCCAAATAACTAAGACATAAAATAAAATAATTTAATCAATTACATCATCTGAATAATTCAAAGAAAAACTAATCGAAGACGCATGAGTTGCATTCGCACGACGAATCATGCGACTCCATCAAAGGTTCTGCATCCATTGCCGTAACATGTCCGTACATCGGAGCATTCATATAGTCTTCTACGGTAGTACCTGCATCATCATCTAAAAATATTTGACATTGAAAGGGTGAGCACACATCATGGCTCAGTGAGCAAACAAAACAATGCAACAAACATATGCATGCATTCAATTCATATCTTTGATCTGGTTCCTAAGTTTGCAATGTGCAATAGAAAGGATAGGTGGCCGCCGCACCTCTATTCACGAGTGTGTGAAGTCGCCCAATGGATCAAACACCATTGTCGTCCCACATGCACCCACCATGGAATAGGGATAGAGCTAAAGTGCTTAGGACCGCACCGCATCACACTTCCCCTAATGCCCTATGCATACCAACACATAAGTCCTTATTGGCGAGGGCTCGCAAACTGGGCTCACAACTAACCAATTCTAATGTCAAACAGTGTATCCAAGGCCTCACCCCACCCTCAATACGTCCATAGAGATAGAGCTAAGGCCCCCCGACAGAGTTAGAGACTACAATGTCCGAAACCACCTTCCCTGATGCCCTACGACGTAATAGTTCTGCTAAGGTAATGGCGATACGACGGTGTTAGTGGACAAGACCTGAGTAGAGATATAGCTAGAGTCTGGTGACCAGGATGAACTACAGTGTCACGTCCTCCCCCTGATGCCCCACTCGCATCAAGTACATTAACCACACACAAACATTCACATGCCTATTCCTAGCATCATCATCATCATCAGGTTATAAATAAATAAAATTAAATATGTATGAACATTAATAGCAGAAATATTGGATGACATGTGAAATGCACAATACATGCATACAAGCATAGAAACATTCATGGCATTGGACTCAATAAACAAAAACAGTTTATTATTAGCCAATTAGTTTAGGTCTTGTTCACCTTTGATTGCTAGTAGATCCTCGTTCAGGCTTTATAATTCACTTTTAAGTCACTGAAAAACCTAACAAGTCAATAGGTTTTAATTAGAAATAAATTTCAATATGTTTAGACTAACAGAAGCTGAGGGGTCGTAGGTGGGGTAGCACCTGGGATCTTAGTTTCTGCGACCACAGAGGTAGGGTCGTAGGGTAGGGTAGCACCTGGGGCCTCAGTTTCTGCGATCCCAGGGTGTAGGGTTGCAGTTGGGGTCGGATATTATTCGATCCTACGTGCGACCACACCCTCCCTGGAACTTCCCAAGGGCATGTGGTCGATGATGTGGTCTCAAGGGGTCGGATATCATTCGACCCTACGTGCGACCACATGTGTTTTTGGTCGACCTTTCACTCTTAAGTCCATTCCTTCATGTTTGAATCCTTTGGCTTACCATCACGGTCCTTCCTATGATCGTTCTATGGCTTAAACTACAATTTTTATATACTATCCATTGTCCACAATGATTTTCTCCATGGATTCTCTTGGAATTTATCCATGGATGGATGATTTGGGTTTCTCCTAATCCTATGTTCTTCATAAACTATTCTAGGCTCTCAATTCAGGTAGGGATTTAGGTTCATACCTTGGGTTTACTGAAATTCAGAGGTTTCTCTGAACTTCCTCATCTTCCTTAGTCTTCTTCTTCAATTCTCCTTATCTTCCTTCTCTTCTCTCTCTCTCTCACTTTCAATTAGGGTTCTAAAGGAGTGGAAGAGGCTAAGGGACATCCTATTTATAGAGGAAAACCCTCCAAATATGCCCTAATGAGTTTAGGAAAAAACCCCCTTCGGATTAGGAAGGTTTCCTAAATTCGGTTTCTGACTGGGTTTCGTAGGGTCGAATGTAGGGTCGCAGAATTCGTCGACCATACGTTTTTTAAGACATGCACATACCTGTTTAGGCATGCGACCACACACTCATTTTTGACTGTTTTTTAGTTAAATTTCATACCTGGTCTTGTGGTTTCTTCACGCACATGGTCCACTTGGGTCAACCATGATAGGTAGACCTGTACAAGGTGGTAAGACCGGTTAGTTCGATACGGCTCTTACAACTCCCCCCCTCTTATTAGAAATTTCGTCCTCAAAATTTACTCATACCTTCCGAGTCAAAAATGTGAGGATATTACTTTCGCATAGCATTATCTTCTTCCCATGTGATCTCTTCTATATCTCGGCTCCTCCAGGTGATCTTAACATAATAAATGTCATGGTTGCGTGACGTTAAGCCTTTCGGCTGGTGATTTCAGTTGGTGCTACTTCGAATGTCAAATCATCAGTTAGATCAGGTGGATCCGCTGTTAAAACGTGTATTGGATCTCTGACGTACTTCTTCAATAATGAGATATAAAATACATCATGCACACTTGACATAGATGGTGGTAGTGCTAACTGATACGCCACTTTTTCACGTTTAGCTAGAATCTCATATGGCCCGACATATCTCGGACTTAGCTTCCCTTTCTGTCCGAATCGTTTTAAACCTCGCATAGGTGATACTTTCAAGAATACCTTATCACCTACGATAAATTCAAGGTCCCGACCTCGAGTATCTGCATACTATTTCTGACGATTCTGAGCTGTTCTAACTCTTTCCTTAATAATGTCAACTACACGACAAGTCTCTTCAACAAACTCTGGTCCAACGATACTCTGTTCACCCACTTCATCCTAAAACAGAGGGGTTCGACACTTCCTACCATATAGTGCTTCATAGGGTGACATCTGTATAGTAGCCTGATAGCTGTTGTTATAGGCGAACTCGATCAATGGTAGTTTCTCATCCCATGATCCCTTGAAATCAATAACATAGGCTCGAAGCATGTCTTCTAAAATCTGAAAGGTACGCTCCCACTGTCCGTCTGTCTGAGGATGGAATAAATAATAAATTTTAACGTTGTACCCATAGCCTTCTGTAATCCTTCCCAAAACTTTGAGGTAAAGCGTGGGTCTCTATCGGACACAATGCTTTCAGGTACTCCATGTAATCTGACAATGTTATCCACATATAGCTTGGCTAACCTCTCCAGGGTATACTGTGGTCATATAGCTATAAAGCGAACTGTCTTAGTCAGACGATCTACAATCACCCAGACCGCGTCAACTACTCGGGGAGTCAATGGTAACCGAGTGACGAAGTCCATAGTGATGCAGTCCCATTTTCATGCTGGTTCAGGTAGTGGCTGCAACAATCCTGCAGGTCTTTGCCGTTCAGCCTTTACCCTCTGACAATTTAGGCATTGAGACACGAATTTAGCTACATCTGATTTTATTCCTCTCCACCAATATAATTTCTTTAAATCATGATACATCTTTGTACTTCCAGGATGTACCGAATAAGCGGTGGGCGGTGGTGTGAGCTTCCTTCATTAGTCTGTGTCTAATGTCCAAGTTTTCTGTTTCAGGAACACATACTCATCCTTTGTACTTCAGTACCTTTGCATTGTCCAAGGTGAACTCAGGAATAGTCCTACCTTTTTCGATGTCTTCTTGTATCGTTCTCATATAAGGGTCTGACTTAATAGCGGCTTTCACTTCATCAATTATATCAGGTATAATCTTTAATGTTGCAAACATATTTGAAAACCAATGAATAAACCCTTGGTTGGTTGATCCACCCGGTGCATCTATCACGAACTGCTCATTACCATGATTGAATACTTTCCCTGTAAGACACATTGCCACAGTCGTGTTAACCTCTCCTTGAGATTTTATCATTGCTTTTCTGCTTAGCGCATCAGCAACTACATTAGCCTTTCTTGGATGATACTGGATATCACAATCATAATCTGTTGACACCCTATCCAGACAGTGCAGTAAGTGTGCAGTAAGTGTTGTCATTGTTGGCAACCTTAGCAGATAAAGTGATATGGAGGAGAGAGAGTATCTGTAGGACTCTCTGTCAGTCAAGCAGCCAAAGAGAATATAGCCCAGTTGATGAGAAAATCCAGCTGAAGAGAAAGAAAGAAGAGAGAGAAAGAAGAGAGAGAAAATGGAGGAGAGAGAAAGAGAAGAGAGAGTGGGGACCAGGTGGATCCTACCTTGGGTGGCCAGGCCAGCATGGTAGCCAGCCCAGGCCAACAGGGCAGATGCCCACGGCACTAGGTCAGCAGGCCATGCCAGCATGCACGGCAAGGGGGGCCATGTGCACTGCAAGGGCCATGCCGCGCGCATAGCACTAGCCGCACGCACAGCACCAGCCGCGCGCATAGCACTAGCCGCACGCACAGCACCAGCCACGCGCATAGCAGGCAGCCACGCCGCGACAAAGACTAGCCGCGGCGCGCACAAAGACTAGCCGTGGCGCGACAGCATCAGCCACGCCGCGACGGGTAGCCGTGCGCCGCGGCATCATCAGCCGCGCGCACAACACTAGCCACGCCGCAGGCATCAGCCGCGCCGCGGCGGGTAGCCAGCGCACAGCAAGTAGCAGCCATGCGCCAAGGCACCAGCCGCGCCGCGCAGGCAGGCGGCAGCGCGTAGCAGCAGCCGCGCGCACAACACTAGCCCCGCGTGCAGGCAGCCGCCCGCATCATCTGTTCGATGAAATGCCGCAATGAGGCAGCAGAAAAATCTCGATCTGACGGCCCAGACGCATTTCGATCGCGCCTGACGTGATGAGGCCGATCTGAAGGCCCTGAATTAATCCCGCCCTTTGCATTTTGATCAGCGGCCTGAAGGAGATGATACCCTCTCGGCCAATCCGAGATCGACAACGATGTATGGTTGCATCAGATGAGCGGCGATCGTGTGTGTTGCAGCGCACAGGATCAGGGAGAAAGATTCTGTTTGGAATAATATGATCGGCCGAACTTCAAATGGCCATATCTTGACCGTTCGATCTCCGATTGAGGTGATTCAAAAGCTCACGAGCTTCTCTCTCAGTGTAGAAGCTGTTAGAACCAAAACAATCAATGTTTTGAAGAACTTAGCTGTAGGTTTTGGAAAAAAGAGGGATTTGGAGCATTCTTTGAAGAAAAATCCCTCTCCACCTCCTTCCATCTGATATTCATGATTATTTGAGTAGTTTGGAGGGAAGTGTGAGCATGAGTGATAGTTTGATGTGAATGATGTTTTGCGAGATGCATTGAAATAATGCCAGAGTTCCATTCTATTGAAGAAGCATGTCTATCACTACTGGAGAGCTTGGAACATCTATTTTGTGAGCACCAAACTTGCAGTGATCACGCTGGGAAGGTAATCACGCACACAAATCCTATTTACTGTATCAGAGATATATGGAAAGGGTTTGTATGAATATTTGTAATACACTTTGTATAACCTGTCAAGTGGGTGCTTGACTGGAGTTGGGGTAGGTGCCTCGAGCACAGTTGTAGCTGTGAATGCGGTTGATGTTGTAGCATCGGGGTTGCAAGTGCAACCGTAGCATTTCTGTTGTGTATTTGGTATATACGAAACCCTGGTTAGGGTATTGCCCCGTGGAGTAGCCATCATAGTGTGTGATTGGCAAACTACGTTATATTGTGTGTCCCATGCATGTGATTGTGATTATGGAATAGAAGTCTGTGTGCTACAGGTCTGGGTGTACACACTTGGTAGGCCAAGCCTCAGGTATGGATACCTGTGGGTGTATGGTTGGTGTGTGCACGAAATGTGTTTGATGAATTATCTGTGAGAATGTCAAGGTCAGCTCAAGGCAACATTGTACAATTGGTCAACAGCTCTTGGTAGCAGTGTTCATAGCTTCAGGCCAAATCATTTAGTGGAAAAAGAGTTTTTAGTGGCCACTGATTCACCCCCCTCTCAGTGTCAATCTGGGACTAACAAGTGGTATCAAAGCTGAGTTCCCAAGGGAAGAAGACTGACAGCTTCGGGTACAGATAAGATTGAGACTGAGATATGGCTACAAATGAAGAACATCATGGGCACAGCAGAACTCCAATGTTTGATGGCTCCAACTACAGCATATGGAAAGTCAGAATGGAGGCTTACCTAATTGCACAAGGATATGGGGTATGGCTGGCAGTAAAGAATGGGTACAGGCACACAACTGAAGATATCAGTGATGCTATTGAGATGAAGAAGAGAGAAAATGAAGCTAAGGCTGTCACCGCACTTCTAGCTGCACTTTCAAGTAATGAACTTACTAGAGTGATTAGTTGTCCAACATCAAAGGAGATATGGGACAAGCTACAGAGTGTTCATGAAGGAGATAGAAAAATCAAGGAGGCTAAATTACAAATACTGAGATCTCAATTTGAAAGCCTGAGAATGAGTGAAGGTGAGACAATTGAATTTTACCTGAACAGAGTAAACAAGATTACCAATGCAATCAGAGCATTGGGTGAAGAATTAAAGGAGACTCATGTGGTCAAGAAGGTGTTGAGGACACTTCCAAAACTGTATAAGGCCAAGGTGTCAGCCCATGAAGAAATTGCCACGTTGGATACATTGACCATAGATGAACTGCATGGTATCTTGACTACCTATGAGATGAGAATGCTTGAGCCAGTGCCAGCTGAGAAGGAAGCCGCTTTTGAAGCCTTTAAAAAATTAAAAATGAAGGAGCCAGTGGAAAGCTCAAAAGCTGATGCAAAGGAGGACACAGATGATTCAGATGATGAGCTCATAGCCTATCTGGCTAACAAACTCAAGAAGAGATCTGAGAAGTTCAAAAACAAGTCTTCAATGAGATGTTTCAACTGTGGTGGCTTAGGACACTTTGCCTCTAAGTGCCAGAAAAAGGGTAGAGTGTGTGACTCTGATGAAGAAGAGTCTAAAGGAAGCCGAGAAAAGAAAGGAAAGAATAAATTCATTCCAAGAAAGAGAAGTTATCTGTCAAAGCATGATGACCTCTCTGATGAGTCTGAAGATGAAAATGATGATGATATTCTCTTTATGGCAAGATTGGAAGAAACTCCTACAGGGAGTGATACAACAAAAAGGAAAGGTGATGGTGTCAAGAAAAAAATTGATGATGATGACAGTCCAGATCTTGAAGCAGAGTTGCTTTCTGCACTTACTGAGCTTAAGATAGAAAGAAAGAAGAACAAAAACTTGAATGAACAACTCAACCAAGCAAAGGAGATAAATGGTGAAATTATGGAGACTCTCAGAAAAGCAAAAATAATTGCTGATGAGCTCGACAATGATCTTACACAAAATACTTCTGAGTGTAAGAAGCTTGAGGAAGTAATTGTAAGACTTATGACAGATCTGGCCAAGTCTACAAAAATAAAAAATTATGCTGAAGCTACTACAAAAGTCCCTCATGTAACCATTCTGAAGTCAAAAGATAAGAATGTTAGGTTACAAGAAGATGAATAAAGCAGCAGTTCTGAAAATGAAGACAAGGATGAAGACAACATCCTTGATGAGATTCTAAGTTACCAGAGATCCTCTCATATTAAATCTGGACTTGGATATACTGAGCAGCTATCTGAGCAGATAAAAGAAAAGGGATCTGCAAGTAATCCCATTATGTTTGTGAAAGAAAAGCAGAAGGAACCACCAGCTATGAGAGCTACTAAAGGCAAGAATGATGAAGAGAGCTTCAAGACAGTCAGGCAAGGCAATCAGAGAAAACAAAGTCAGTTTCAGAGGAATGGTCAGTTTCAGAGAAATAGGCAGGTACAAGGAATCAGATTCAGAGGATACTGTTATGTCTGTAATCCCTATGGACATCGAGTGGCAGAATGTAGAAGACAACAAAGACCACCAGTGTTCATTGACAGAAACAGATTTGCTCCTCTTGCTGATGAGAGAGTAATATGCTATAGATGTGAGAGACTTGGACATATAGCCATAAACTGTAAGACAATCCTTCCATCTCAAAGGCAAGCTAAGAGGAAGAAAAGAGAAGATCCTCCAAGAAAACCAATTCAGAGAGAAGAAGAAAATGAAATGGTGAGAAATACAAGAAAGCCAATTACAGTGAAAGACAAGGCTACATGGGTGGAAAAATCACAGAAGAAAGGGAACAATTCTTTGTTGGTGCAAGCAGCACTTAAAGCAAACAAAGGAAAATAATCTTCATGGATTCTTGATAGTGAATGCTCAACACATATGACTGGCAACAAAGAAAAATTCACAAGCCTTGATGCTGCAGAAGGAGGGAACTATGACGTTTGGGAATAATGAAGGTGTCAGAGTTGAAGGAAGAGGTTCAGTGAACTTTAACAATGGGAAGATAAAGTCCCACAATGTTTTGTATGTTAATGGGCTGAAACATAATCTACTCAGTATGAGTCAGATATGTGATCAAGGACATGAGATCACTTTCAACAATGAAGGTTTTGTTGTTCACAGGGTTGGAACAGGAAAGGTAGTGGCTGCTGGTGAAAGAACAGTTGGAAATCTGTATGTGTTGACAGATGCCATCAACAAGTGCATGATAACTCAAGAAGATGAAAATTGATTGTGGCATAGAAGAATGGGACACATTCACTTCAAAAATCTAACTGAAATTAGAAAGGAGCAAGCAGTGAGAGATCTTTCCATCATAAAGACTCCAGAGAGCCATGTATGTGGTTCATGTCAGAAGGGCAAGCAAGCAAGAGCTACTTATAAATCAAAGGAGTACCATTCAAGTAAACCACTTGACTTGATACACACAGACTTATGTGGACCTATGAGAACACAGGCCATAGGAGGTGAGAGATACTTCATCCTGTTTATAGATGAGTATTCTAGAATGACCTGGGTGATGTTTCTGAAGGACAAAACTGAAGCTCTTTACAAGTTCAAAGCATTCAAGAAGAGAGTTGAAAATGAGACAGGAAACACAATCAAGTATTTAAGGTCTGATCAAGACAAAGAATTTACATGGAGTGAATTCTCAAACTTCTGCAGTGAAAGTGGGATCAGAATTCAACACTCAGCAGCAAAAATACCTCAGCAAAATGGAGTGGTTGAAAGGAAGAACAGAATAGTGCAAGAAATGGTTAGAACTATGATGGCAAAATAATACAGCAAAACATTTCTGGAGAGAAGGTATCTATACTGCAGTGCATATTACTAACAGATGTCTTCTAAGGCCTCATGAGAACAAAACACCATATGAATTGTGGTTTGGGAGGAAAGCTACAGTGAAGTATCTCAGGGTCTTTGGTTCAAAGTGCTACATCAAGCGAAAGGAAGAAAATCTTGGTAAATTTGATGACAGAGCTGATGAAGGCGTATTCCTTGGGTACTCCTTCAAAAGTAAGGCATACAGGTGCTACAACAAGAGACTAGGAAGAATTGTTGAGAGCTCAGATGTGAAGGTTGATGAGAATATAGGGAATCAAAAGGGGACTGAACCAAAAGGGTCCATTCTTGAAGAATTTGATGAAGATGACACTCTAACAGTTGACAAAGGACAACAAGATGAAGAAGAATATGAAGTGCAAGAGATTCATACTGAAGTGCAGAGAGATGGCAGACCAAAAGATAACAAATGGTTGAAAATTCACCTTAATCATCAAGTGATAGGAGATCCAAATGCAGGCATCGAAACCAAAAGGGTGAAAGCTACTACTTATTCATTATTGTCTAAGATAGAGCCTAAAACTGTGCATGAGGCTAGCAGTGATGAATTTTGGTTGAAAGCTATGAATGATGAGCTTGACCAAATTGAAAAGAACAACACTTGGGAGCTAGTTCCTAGACCAGCAGACAAGAATGTGATTGGCACAAAGTGGGTTTTCAGGAAAAAAATTAAATGAAGAAGGTCAGATTGTGAGAAACAAGGCCAGACTTGTATGCAAAGGATATGCTCAAGTAGAAGGAATTGATTTTGAAGAGACTTTTGAACCTGTGGCAAGGCTGGAGTCTATCAGAATGTTCTTAGCATTAGCTGTGCACAGAGGATTCAAGGTTTATCAAATGGATGTGAAATCTGCATTCTTGAATGGCAATCTAGAAGAGGAAGTGTACACTGAGCAACCTGAAGGGTTCCAACTCAGCAATGATGAAGATATGGTATGCAAGTTGAAGAAGGCTCTATATGGGTTGAAGCAAGCTCCAAGAGCTTGGTATGAAAGGCTTGATACATATCTGCATAAGTTGGGTCTACGAAGAGGAGTTGTGGACAACAACCAATATGTCATGACAGAATATAGCAGTCAACTGGTAGTTGTGGTCTATGTGGATGACATCATCTTTGGGGGGCACTGTGAGAAGCTTTGCAAGCAGTCTGCTGAGAGGATGAGAATAGAGTTTGAGATGTCTATGCTTGGAGAGATGTCCTACTTTCTGGGGCTACAAATTCATCAAAGAGAAAATGGTATCTTTATCTCTCAAATGAAGTATACCAAGGAGATGTTGAAGAAATTTGTGATGGAGGACTGTAAACCAGTGGGGACACCAATGACATTGAGTATCAAGCTGAGTTCAGAAGATGATTCTCCAACAGTTGATCAGACATTGTATAGGTTAATGATTGGTAGTTTACTATATTTGACAGCTTCAAGACCTGATATTCTGCAAGCAGTATGCCTGGTGGCCAGATTTCAAGCATGTCCAAAGGAGACTCATCTGATGGCAGTGAAGAGAATACTCAGATATCTGAAAGGCACAATAGACTATGGTTTGTGGTATATAAAAATTGGAAATTTCACTTTGACAACATTTTCAGATGCAGACTGGGCTGGTAGCATTGATGACAGAAAGAGCACTAGTGGTGGTGCATTCTTTTTAGGAGAGAGCTTAGTAGCATGGCACAGCAAGAAACAGGAGTCTGTCTCCTTATCTATAGCAGAGGCAGAGTACATTGCAGCAGCAGCTACATGCACTCAGGTAATCTGGATGAAAAGACAGATGTCAGACTTCAGTGTTATCTGTGAAGAACCAGTGGTCATCAAATGTGATAACATGAGTGCCATCAACATATCCAAGAATCCTGTGCAACACTCAAGGACCAAGCATATTGACATCAGATATCATTATTTGAAGGAGAAAGTGCTTGAAGGGAAAGTGAGATTGGACTTTGTTCCTACAGCAGATCAAGTGGCAGACATCTTCACCAAGGCTCTTCCAAAAGACTCTTTTGAGAAACTCAGAGCTCAGCTAGGAGTAGTGACTTTGAGCACATTGTAGATGGCACATATGTAGGGGGAGTTGCTGACTACATAGCATCATCTTTCATCTGTAGGATTGGAAAGATGCGGTGGGCACTCCTACAGGTGTGGCTATGTAGGGGGAGTTGATATGAAGGGGGAGTTCATTCAGCCTTTGGGACTTGTTGTCAAAGGGGGAGAAGATGGCAAGAAGGTTGTGTCACATTGAGAGAGATACCTCAAGAGGGGGAGTTTTGTTGCCAACAATTCCAAAGGGGGAGATTGTTGACACCCTGTCCAACAGTGCAGTAAGTGTGCAGTAAGTGTTGTCATTGTTGGCAACCTTAGTAGAGAAGAGAGTATCTGTAGGACTCTCTATCAGTCAAGCAGCCAAAGAGAATGAAGCCCAGTTGATGAGAAAATCCAGCTGAAGAGAAAGAAAGAAGAGAGAGAAAGAAGAGAGAAAAAATGGAGGAGAGATAAAGAGGAGAGAGAGTGGGGACCAGGTGGGTCCCACCTTGGGTGGTCAGGCCAGCGTGGCAGCCAGCCCAGGCCAGCAAGGCAGATGCCCGTGGCACTAGGCCAGCAGGCCATGCCAGCATGCACGGCAAGGGGGGCCATGTGCACTACAAGGGCCATTCCGCGCGCACAACACTAGCCACGCGCACAGCACCAGCCGCGCGTACAGCAGGCAGCCGTGCACACAGCACTAGCCGCACGCACAGCATCAGCCGCGCGCACAGTAGGTAGCTGCACGCACAGCATCAGCCACGCGCATAGCAGGTAGCCGCGCGCACAGCATCAGCCGCGTGCACAGCAGGTAGCCGCGCGCACAGCACCAGCCCCGCGTGCTGGCAGTCGCGCGCATCATCTGTTCGATGAAATGCCACAATGAGGTAGCAGAAAAATCTTGATCTGACGGCCAAGACGCATTCCGATCGCACCTGACGCGATGAGGCCGATCTGAAGGCCCTGAATTAATCCCGCCCTTTGCATTTTGATCCAGCGGCCTGAAGGAGATGACACCCTCTCAGCCAATCCAAGATCGACAATGATGTACAGTTGCGTCAGATGAGCAGCGATCGTGTATGTCGCGGCGCACAGAATCAGGGAGAAAGATTCTGTTTGGAATAATCGGATCGGCCGAACTTCAAATGGCTATATCTTGGCCGTTCGATCTCCGATTGAGGTGATTCAAAAGCTCACGAGCTTCTCTCTCCGTGTAGAAGCTGTTAGAAAAAAAAAAAATCAATGTTTTGAAGAACTTAGCTGCGGGTTTTGGGAAAAAGAGGGATTTAGAGCATTCTTTGAAGAAAAATCCCTCTCCACCTCCTTCTATCTGATATTCATGATTATTTGAGTAGTTTGGAGGGAAGTGTGAGCATGAGTGATAGTTTGATGTGAATGATGTTGTGCGAGATGCATTGGAAGAATGCCAAAGTTCCATTCTATTGAAGAAGCATGTCTATCACTACTGGAGAGCTTGGAACATCTATTTTGTGAGCACCAAACTTGCGGTGATCACGCTGGGAAGGTAATCATGCACACAAATCCTATTTACTGTATCAGAGATATATGGGAAGGGTTTGTATGAATATTTGTAATACACTTTGTATAACCTGTCAAGTGGGTGCTTGACTGGAGTTGGGGTAGGTGCCTCGAGCACAGTTGTAGCTGTGAATGCGGTTGATGTTATAGCATCGGGGTTGTAGGTGCAACCGTAGCATTTCTATTGTGTATCGGGTATATACGAAACCCTGGTTAGGGTATTGCCCCGTGGAGTAGCCATCACAGTGTGTGATTGGTGAACCACGTTATATTGTGTGTCCCATGCATGTGATTGTGATTGTGGAATAGAAGTCTGTGTGCTGCAGGTCTGGGTGTACACACTTGGCAGGCCAAGCCTCAGGTATGGATACCTGTGGGTGTGTGGTTGATGTATGCACGAAATGTGTTTGATGAATTATCTGTGAGAATGTCAAGGTCAGCTCAAGGAAACATTGTACAATTGATCAACTGCTCTTGGTAGCAGTGTTCAGAGCTTCAGGCCAAATCATTTAGTGGAAAAAGAGTTTTTAGTGGCCACTGATTCACCCCCCCCCTCCCTCTCAGTGTCAATCTGGGACTAACATAATCCTTCAATAATTTCAGCCATCTTCTTTGTCTCATGTTCAACTCCTTCTGATTAAAAAGATAAGTGAGACTCTTATGATCTGATTTAATCTGAAATTTCTCTCCGTACAAATAATGTCTCCATATTTTGACAGCATGTACTACTGCCGCTAATTCCAAGTCATGAATGGGATAGTTCTTCTCATGTATCTTTAGTTGTCTTGAGGCATACACAACTACTTGTTCTCCTTGCATAAGTACACATCTTGAACCCAATCCAGATGCATCAATGTATAAGGTAAATGGTTGTCCTAGAATAGGAATAGTCAGGATGGGAGCTGATATCAATCTAGCCTTTAATGTTTGAAAACTTTTCTAATATTTGTCGGTCCAAACAAACTTTTCTCCTTTCTTAGTCAAATTGATGAGAGGTACGATAATTCTGGAATAGTCTTCCACGAATCATCGATAATACCCAGCTAGACCGAGAAAACTTCTAATTTCTGCAACACTCTTAGGTGCTCCCCACTTCACAATGGCTTCAATGTTGCTAGGATCCACTTTAATTCCTTCAGCGGACACAACATGGCCTAAGAAAGTGACCTCATTTGGCCAAAACTCACACTTTGTAAATTTAACATAAAGCTGCTTCTCTTTTCTCAATCGCTGCAGAGCGGCTCTTAGATTCATGACATGAGTTTCCTTGTCCTTGGAGTAGACCAATATATCATCAATAAACACAATGACTCGTATCCAACATATCATGGAATACCCGATTCATGAGTTCTATAAAAGTTGCGGGTACGTTAGTCAATCCAAAAGACATGACTAAAAATTCATAGTCCATATCTTGTTCTGAATGCTGTCTTTGGAATATCACCGTCCTTAATCTTCAACTGATGGTATCCTGACCAAAGATCGATCTTGGAGAACACCTTGGCACCTTGCAACTGATCAAACAAGTCATCGATCCGAGGCAACGGGTACCGATTCTTGATTGTAAGCTTATTCAATTCCCGATAGTCTATACACAATCGAACGCTACCGTCCTTCTTCTTGACAAACAATACTGGCGCTTCCCATGGTGATATGCTAGGTCAGATATAACCCTTGTCCAGTAATTCCTGTAACTGTACCTTTAGTTCCTTCAGTTCAGTAGGAGCCATTCGATAGGGTGCTTTAGATACTGGCGTGGCTCTGGGTATCAGATCTATAACGAACTATGTAGCTCGATCGGGTGGTAGTCCTGGTAGTTCCTCAGAAAATACATCTGAAAATTCACGCACAACATCAATATCCTCCATTCATGGTGCTTCCTTGGTGAGATCAACCACGGATACTAGATACCCAACTCGTCCTTTCTCGATGCATTTTCTAGCCTTTAATGCAGAGATGATGAGTTTTCGTTTACGGGAAAGTTTGGTTCCTGCAAAACTAAACTCTGCTCCTTCCTTGTCTTTAAATGTCAGCTTCTTTTCTACACATAATAGGTTTGCAAAATGCCGAGCTAACCAATCCATTCCCAAGATAACGTCAAAGTCTGCCATCTCAAATGGAATTAAGATTGCATCCAAAATCTTCTCGCCGATAAGAACTGGACATGGTCCATAACCTTTTTCTAATTTCACTTCTAATCCCATAGGCGATCGTACAAGCAATTTGTAGTCTAAAGATCTGAGGGGTAAATTTAGCTTCTTTCCAAATGGCAGAGATATAAAAGAATGAGTAGCTCCAGAATCAAAGAGTACTCTAGCGGGTATGCCATTAATAGGTACGATACTTGTGATTTGTTTTAATTTAGTCTACATGCTCACACAAGATAATTCAAAATGAAAGGTTCAGGTCATACCTGTGACCACATCAGGCGATGCGGCAGCATCCTCAGATGTAACTGCATAAACCTTTCCTTGCTGTAGTTGCTTCCTTGGCTTAGGACACTCCCTTGAATAATGTTCTATTTGATTACAGTTAAAGCATTTTACTCCTTCATTATTTTGCTTTTGTTGCTGTTGGGCTGCTAGAGTAGTCTTGGCTGCAGCATTAAAACCTTGAGTACGGAAGAGTTTGAATGTCCTTGTGTTCCCTCCGTTATAAGAATTCTCATTTGGCCTCTTGATACCTCTATTCTGAGCAAAATAGCTCTCCTTCTAGCTCGACTCTATCACTCGAGCAATCTGTACTGCTTCATTATAAACTTTCTTTTTCAGTCCCAGAACATGCTCACGAATGCTTCCCCTAAGTCCCATGACGAACTTAGTATTTTCCTCTTGCATGCTAGCGGGTGCAAAGAAAAACAACTCTTCATAACGCTGTTGGTATGCATCCACAGTCATCTGTCCCTGATATAAACTCAGGAACTCTCTCTCCATAGCATCTCTAAAACTTCTGGGAAAGTACTTCTCAAAGAATGCTTCTTTATAGATAGCCCAGGTCAATTAGGCATGCTTGGTTAACAGATAAGTCCGGGTGGACTTCCACCAGTGATGTGCATCGCCTTTCAGCATAAATGTTACACACAGTACTTTCTCCTCCTCATTAACCGTCATCATCATGAAATTTCTTTCCATTCATCGATCCAGCGTGCTGGCCACAAAGGATCTGCTGGCTTACCATTATACTCTTTAGGCTTCATTTTCAGAAAGCACTCGATCAGTCGAGAGTGGTCCAATTGATACTGAGCATAGGCCCCATACATAGGTGGTTGATACTGGTAACTGCCATGAGCTACCTCAGGATTCTGTACTAGAGCTTGTACCACTGGCGTTTGAGGTGCTTGGGGAACCGTGTTACTTCCCCCTGGTACTGTGTTAGCTTGTCCGGCTGGCATAGGTGTTGTATGTGCAGCTGGAAAAACCATGTCTATAGCAGCTTGCATATTGGTTTGCACCTGCTGTATTTGCTGCAGCTGTTATGCCAGGTTCATTACGACTATAGCCAAATCTATAGGTGGGGCTGGCAAGTTTATAGGAATTGCCTGGCCATTAGCCCCTGGTGTTGCCATATTCTAATTCCCTTGTTCTTCAGGAATTTCATGGCTAGTTTCCTCCACAGGTGGTTGTGGTGGAATTGGGTTACGGCCTCGTCTGGTCACTCTTCGCCCAGCCATTTCCTATTTTGATGGTGGTAGTGTCATAGAACATGTGAGGCAATCAATATAAGTCGTTCCCAAGTCAAAATCCAACTAATCAATGCAAAATTCCAATTTCTAAGTCATTCAGACAAAATACTGTATTTTTCATCGTAGGGTCGATGGTAGGGTCGCCTCTATATTCGACCCTAGGGTATGCGACCCCAAAAACCCTGTCTGCATGCATTCAATTCATATCTTTGGTCTGGTTCATAAGTTTGCAATGTGCAATAGAAAGGATAGGTAGCCCCCGCACCTCTATACACTAGTGTGTGAAGCCGCTTAATGGATCAAACACCATTGCCGTCCCAGTTGCATCCATCATGGAATAAAGATAGAGCTAAAGTGCCCGGATTAATCACTGCATGACACTTCCCTTGATGCCCTACCCATACCAACATGTAAGCCCCTATTGGCGAGGGCTTGCAAACTGGGCTCGCAACTAACCAAACCTAATGTCAAACAGTGTATCCAAGGCCTCACCCCAGCATCCCTCAATACGTCCATAGAGATAGAGCTAAGGCCCCCCGACAGAGTCAGAGACTACAAGGTCCGAGACCACCTCCCTTGATGCCCTACGACGTAATAGTTCTGCTAAGATAATGATGATACGACGATGTCAGTGGACAAGACTTGAGTAGAGATAGAGCTAGAGTCTGGTGACCAGGATGAACCACAGTGTCACGTCCTCCCCCTGATGCTCTACTTGCATCAAGCACACTAACCACACACATACATTCACATGCCTATTCCTAGCATCATCATCATCATCATGTTATAAATAAACTGAATTAAATATGCATGAACAGTAATAACAGAAATATTGGATGACATGTGAAATGCACAATACACGCATACAAGCATAGAATCATTCATGGCATTGGACTTAATAAATAAAAATAGTTTATTATTATTCAATTAGTTTAGGTTTTGTTCCCTCACCTTTGATTGATAGTAGATCCTTGTTCAAGCTTTGTAATTCAATTTTAAACCACTTGGAAACCTAACAAGTTGATAGCTTTTCTATTAGAATTAATTTCCATGTGTTTAGCCTAACAGAAATTGAGGGGTTGCAGGTGGGGCAGCATGTAAGACCCGCACTCCGTAAACCCGGTCTAAATCTTGGTTTTGTGTCGTGACAGGTCTTCAGATCATCACCGGGCCAGACGGGACAAGCGGACGACAAACAGGTATGAAATCGGACGAAAGACGACCAAATAGTCATCATTTTATGTTGACCGGTCGATGGTACCGGTCTTGGTACCGGTCGACCGGTATGGCTTGCGCAGCTAAGTGTGGGGATCTGGAAATTGGTCTCTGCGGGTCCCACTTTCCTGATTTCGAGTCCTAGAAGTTTCCTAATCCTAGTAGGGTTACTAAACCCTAAATCTAGCCTATAAATACACCCTTAAACCTCCTCAAATCTTTCCATCGTCTCTCGCAAACCCTAGAGAAGAGAAAGAGGTTGGAAAGGAGAAGGAGATAGGAGGAAGAAGAAGGTGCCGCCATTACCGTTCGACGAAGCTCATGCTACACCAGTCAACGGTAAGTGTTTTAACTATTCTTCTTATCCTATGTTAGTTGTGTGGGTGGATCAATACCATGCAAAGTAGGTATTGATCTAAAACCCTAAATTGGCCAATAAACCCTAAGTTGCCGTCAAACCCTAGATTCGAGTTTCGAGATGATGTTCATCGAAACGAGACTTGAATGAGTTGGGGATAACTCTAACTCCAAGTTTAGACTTAGAATGGATAGGAGAAACCTTGGAAATCCATGGACGATGATCGACGGCAGTCGAAAACCCATGTATGGTCTTCCGGAGACATACCGGTCGACTATACCGGTTGCACATGGTGCGACCGGTATGTTGTCACTGGTATCCCTCGGGTGGCTGGTCTGTGGGGACCGGCTGACCATACCGGTCGCCAGTCTTCCCCACAGAGCTGCGACCGGTACATGCCACTGGTCAGCTTTGTGAGGGTGTTTTGTAACCGTGTTGGTCTCCGACCAACCTGAAATCCTAAACAATATATTCTAATCAGACCCTAATAATATTGTAGGACTTTGTAACATATCGTTTGGACCTTGCGACGTGGAGCAAGTTATCGAACGAGCGTCAGGTAAGGGAATCTGACCTAAACCTAATAATTAAGGGACAGTAAATTGTTGTTAATCACCTGATTATATGAGATGTGTTGTTGTGCATATTCACATGCCATCCTTTATTTTCGGTTATTATTACTGTTCATGCATTGATAGGATGTGATTGTTAGGCATGTGATTGTTTTCGTTAGTGTGTGGAGTGGGGCATGGGCCTGGGATCGCTCTTCACATTAGCACCTTTTGTAGTATTCTGTCTTAACATGCTCGGTACGGGTGGGGCATCAGGGGAAGGTCATGGTACGGTGGTCTCCGATATTGATGTTGTCCCGACCATTGTTATGTGGTACTGTGGTCTCCGAATCGACGCTGGCTTGTCCACGATGCTTTAGCTCTATCTCTATGCCGTAGGGAGTTATGTTGGGATAGGGTCTACCTGCGTATTGTTTTTATCCTAGTGAGTTAGTTGCGGATAGGGCATCAGGGAAGGTGTGGGAATGCCTTAGCTCTATCTCTATGTCGTAGACGGCTGTGCTGGGATAGAGCGTACATTGATGACATATAGGATTGGTTAGTTGCGAGCCCAGTTTGCGAGCCCTGGCCAGTAGGGGCTTAGGTACTGGTATGGGTAGAGTATCAGGGGAGGTACGTGGGTATCTCAGCTCTATCTTTATTCCATAATGGGTGCATGTGGGCCATTGGGGGTGTGAACCATGAGGTGCCACACACTCGTGTATAGAGGTACGGGGGCCACCAAACCTTTCTATAGCACATTGCAAACTTAAACCAGACCACAGCCTAAAATGATTGTTACTCATGCATAATATTGTGAAACTGTCTAATTGTCTTACTGAGCTGTGTTGTGAGCTCATCCTTTGTATATACATTGTTTTTAGATGCTGATGCAGGTTACACGGTGGATGACTACATGAACGCTCCGGCGTATGGGGGTGTAGCTGCCCTAGATGTGCAGGCAGGAGAGGACGAGCATGACGCTTCATGCGAGTGCCCTTTCTGCGTGTACCTTTGATCGGATTTTATATATTTCTTTCAATTATTTTCGGTTGGATTAAATGGATGTACGGATATTATCTTATGTGTTTGAATTTGGATAATTGGATATTTATTTAAATTATCAATAGATACTCATTTAAAGTCTTCCGCTGTATATTTATATTCTGATTGTGGTTATGTGTAATGGTTTGTATGAATGGACACGGCCTATTCGAGATCCTGGTGTGAACCGTTGGTTCAATGACGGTTCACTCACACCATTCTGGTTGGATCAGAATTGGGGTGTGACACAGCACTTGTGGTCTCAGTTTCTGCGACCACAGGGCGTGGGGTCGCAGGGTAGGGTCGGATATACTCCGACCACACGTGCGACCACACCCTCCGTGGAAACTTCCCGAGGGCATGTGGTCGGACATGTGTGTCTTGTGGGGTCGGACATCATGCGACCTCACGTGTGTTCACACGTGTTATGGTTGACCTTTCACTCTTAATTCCATTCCTTCATGTTTGAATCCTTTGGCTTATCATCATGGTCCTTCCTATGATTGTTCTATGGCTTAAAACTACTATTTTATACATCATCCATTGTCCATACAATTTCCTCCATGGATTCTCTTGGAATTTGTCTATGGATGGATGATTTGGGTTTCTCCTAAATCCTATCTTCGTCGTGAACTATTCTAGGCTCTCAATTTGACGTGGGAAATATGTTCATACTTTAAGCTTGCTGAAAATTTAAAGTTTTCTCTGAATTTTCCTCCTCCTTAGTCTTCTTCTTCAATTTTCCTTCTCTTCCTTCTATTCTCTTTCTCTCACTTTCAATTAGAGTTCTAAAAGGGTGAAAGAGGCTAAGGGACATCCTATTTATAGAGGAAAACCCTCCATAATATGCCCCAATAAGTTTAGGAAAGAACCCCCTTCGAATTAGGAAGGTTTCCTAATTTTCAGTTCTGACTGGGTTCTGTGGGGTCGGAGGTGGGGTCACAGAATCTGTCGACCCTACCTTTTGAAATGTCCGACCACACGACCAAAATTCATGTGGTTGGACTATTTTGAGGTGGGGTCAGTCACACCTATTTAGGCATGCGACCACACGCTCATAATTGACTGTTTTTGGATTGATTTCATACCTGGTCTTGTGATTTCTTCACGCACTTGGTCCACTTGGCTCGACCATGATAGGTGGACTTGGTACAAGGTGGTAAGACCAGTTAGTTCAATACAAGTCTTACAATTCACTTGAGGGAATTTCATACAACTAACAGTTTAATAGATATTTTACCAAGCCGGTCACTATAGAGAAGTCTGACTTTTGTTTGGACTAGATAAATGTAACGTAAAGCGTAAGGGAGCCTACCTTTTTATAGAGGCACAGGGAAGAAGGCATTTACAAATTATTTTCTAGGGTGTTCTGTAGAATTCAAGCCAAAGTGGAGATTGTTGATATTTGGAGGTCTTGTACTCTGTCACATGGGTTTCTGGCCTAACTCCTAAGGGCCTCAAGCCCCAAGTGAAAATTTTTAGGGATATATGTGTATTTCAGTAATTTCATCTATATAAGGTTTTGCTATAAATATATAGCAATGGCTTTTTTTTTCTGTAATTGACAAACAGTGTGAGGAAGAACGTTATAGCCTTATTCTCGATCGATAATGAAGCAAATCTCATCTCACTATGGACGTAGGCAGAAAACTCCTGTTCAACCATGTGAAATCTTTGTGTTGTGTAATTATTTCATTCTATTTCATTTACTTTTCTTTATTGTGTTTGAGGACAATTTCAACAAAAAGTTGTCTAGTTCATCGGAGTAGTAAATTAATCAATATTTTTTTATTAATCAATTTTTTTTTGGGTAAGTAGAAATTTTATTGACCCCAAAAGAAAACACAAGCAAGCCATCGAAAGATGGGAGCCAAAACAAAAAAAAATTGGAGCAAAGGCCAACACAAAGTCAACCCAACAGGACCAAGCCCATACAAGGATGTCCCAAAAACACACCAACTCACCAATGAGAGGAAAACCCCTATTACTCAAAAAGGAACATAGCTCTATTGAAAATAGCCAATGATACCACACATAAGCTCACCCGTCTTTGAATGCCTTGGGTCACAACAAACTATGATGTGGAGTTTTCAGCACTAATGATAGGTATTCGTTATGTGAAGGATAACGGGTATTCGTATCTGTGGATTGAAGGTGACTCAGTGCTAGTAGTGGAGGGTCTTCAAACTAAGACAATTCAATGGAAAAGTTTGCAACAATGATTAGCGATGGAACTATATTTACAAAATATCCAGTGGAGAACCACTCATTGTTTTAGGGAAACCAATCCAGTTGCAGATGCACAATCAAAAATGGCAGCGAAGTCGATTTGTAGTTTTTGTAGAGTCAAATTGGTTTCTCCAACTTTAAACATGTAAGGTGTAATATCTCTAAATTTAGGGTACCACCTATCTTACCATGTGGAAGATATGGTTAGAGGAGAAGCACCTTGGTGCAACTCCTTATTCAAACCTGCAAGCATTCCAATTTTTGGCCTTGCATAGACCATCCAATTGACCATGGACTAGATGACCATTGCCTGAAAGGACTATGTTGAACTTTTGATATGGAAACTTAACATAGTACTAGGGCTTTAGATTATCTCCTTAAGGTCACTCAAAAGAGGGATCACATGCCATATGTACTATCATCCAAAAGATGAACAACACGTGAAGGAGAGTATTGGGAATAATCCCACATTAGTCCCTCTTTTTTGAGGCTATGTAAGGTTGCATTTTGGATTACTTCAATTTTTTTTTGGCCAAGGATCAACAAAAACATATATATTAAAAATAAAGAATAAATTTACATGATTTTAGTCATAGATTAGACTCAACATACCAACCAAAACGATGTCTTGGTCTACCCATAGCATCCCAAGCAGGATGCATGCTAGAAGGACTTCGACAAGATATTCTTCCTTTGGACAGGAGATGCAGCGAGCTTAGTGTAACCGCGCTATGTTCTTCAAGCCCACAAACAGCGGCACCCTGCTAATGGTCCGCTGTAGCATAGTAAACCTCTCACTTAGATGGCCTCAACATGTGGCCCTGGCTATCGAAAAAAGCCAAACCAGTATGGTATCTCGTTGAATCCTAAATATGGTGATCCTTTTGAGTGTACCAACCTAACTCAAAAAAGAAGAATTCTAGAATTCGGGCATTGCCAAAGCACCTGCTAACATATTTTATTGAGAATTCTTGTCACGTTTTTCTTTCACGATTCCATGAATTCCTCGTCGATTCCTCCCCACATTCTTTTTCTTTTCTCTGGGGCATCTCATTTTGAATTAAATGCATTCTCCCGAGAGCTACTGTTCACTGCTACCGACTCACTACCACTTTAGCTACTCAAACTGGGAAATAAGAGCAATAGATGCGCTGACCAGACTGCGCTACACCGATTCCATTTGTTTTGACGTTAAATTTTTCCAAAAAATTTTACATGTAACATTTTATATATAATTTTTTTTTCAATGTTTGTGATTTCCAATAGGTAAGAGAAAGACGATATTCTTTTTCTCTCCACCATGGAGATCTTTATAATTTACCTCTTGGAAATAAACATTAAAAGAAATTTACATATATAATGTTACATATAAAATTTTATCATAAGATTTTACATCAGAACAAATAAGAAATAATTTTTTTTTTTTGAGTTTTCCCATGATAGTTGTGTGTCTCCCAAGTAAGAATATCATTACCTGAAGAGATTTTTAGGCATAAGTGTAATAATTTTTACCGTGAGGATTGAGCTGCCAAAAGAGATTTTGAAAAGCACCCTCAGTCAATCGTCAATCTCCAGCCTAAAGCTGACCAGTACAGAACCAGGTGGCTTCACTAGGTTGGGCACTAGCGGGGCGCAGGAGTGCCCAACCTAGGTTAGGGGGTTTCTACGCTGGTACTGTTCCAAGTTTTTGATAATTACTGCATGCATTATATATACAGGGAGAGAGAGGAGTAATCCGACTCAACTACGTTTGCTCCCATCCCAAGGCTGCCTTGAACTGGGCTTGTTACTCTTATTACTAAAGGAGATAAGCTAGGCGGGCACAGGTGGACTAGACCTCAAACCATTAGACGCACTTGAGCTCAGAACGAAGATAGAGCATTTGCGGCAGGAGAACGCTAAAACAAGGGCGATTGGGAGAGGCGCATGTAGAAGCCGAAAAGAACGCATTTTGGGATCCTGCATACTGTTTGGCAATCGAAGAAAGAGAGGCGGAAAGGTAAGCCATGGTTTCATGACATCAAGACGTACCTGGAAGACAGAACCTTTCCTCCTGATGCCATGGCCATAGACCGAAGAACCATCCAGAGATTAGCCGCGCAGCTAAGGTAGCAAAGCTACCAAAGGCGGCAGGTGGGAAAAGAAAAATATGGTGTGTAAGGTAGGGCCAAAGAAGGTAGCATGGCTACTAGCGGCGAGACTAAATGCCTTAGTAAGCGGTGAAGGAAGAATAACGAATTGGAAACATTAACGGTAAATAGCCCCATCACATCTCATGTTCAATCTAATTACCAACAAGTGAGGTCATTAATAAAATATGTGGTAGTTTTCGGTGGTTTTCTCTTCTTATTTGGCGAAGAAAAACGTTCTTAAAGTATTGATCATCTACCCCAAGACTTGTATAGACCAACTTGGAATGAAAAGGTGGATATCAATAAATGGGCAGTCAATACAGAATTCAGACTAGTCCATTATATATAAAAAAAATAAAAAAAATAAAAGAAAAGACAAACGAGACAGTACTCGTTAAATAAAATTTTATAATTTATCCCATACTAGGTTGTTCAAATCTAACATCCATACAATAGATTGAACCCCATTAAATACATAACAGAAATACATGTGGATTCTAAAATCTTCTAAAATTGGCCTTTCCCAAACATCAAGCAGGTCAATTAAAGATTCATGCATCCATATAACAGCCAATATTTTAGTGTCTATTTCTGATGCATGCCAAGATCAAATTGGAAGATAAATCAGAAAATAAGAATAATTTTATAAATCAAATTCCCTTAATCCCACCAGTAACCAATGCAACCATGTAACAGAATGATGAGTATTCATTAGTTATAAGAGGATTTGTTTGGAGATCCCTTCGGATTGTAACTTAGAAGATGTCACGTCAGTCAAGTATCTCCTTTAGGCTGTATTTGGTAACGTTCTCGCCTGTTCTTGTTCTGAATCAAAAAGATGTTTTTTTTCTGTTCTGTTTTGAAATAGTATTCTTTGGCTATTCTTTTGGCCTTAAAACTGTTTGGCAAATATGTTCCAGAACTAGTTTGAGAACACTGTTTTAACCTATTTGCTGTTTGGTAAAATTTGTTCTAGAACACTTTTTTTTTCAAAGGATCCAAATATTACAAAATTACCATTAAACCAATATCTTACCAAATTAATTTATATTAATGTCATTTAATTATATATTATACCTATAGGTGGATGGAGATATTTTAAATAAGAAAAATTTTCAAAATAAAAAACAATTTCCTTGCAACCACAGTCGCAAACTTTTTTTTTTTTTTTTTTTTTTTGTAGTTATCATTTGGGTTCATGCCAAAAAAATTTAGAACACAAGAAAACCAATGAATCTTGATGGATTTGAACCTCCACCTCTTGGGGAATCCCCAAGTGCTCTACCTGTTTGAACTAAAGACTCGTATACATATCACATACACAATTTCAGAACATTTTAAATTCTCTGACTACTTTCTTTGAACCAAAGTTAATTAACCTGTATGATAATCCAAAAACAGAAATCATATTACCATAATTCAATGGGTAAATCTTATTAAAATCACATTCTCATAAACTTAACAGTTTAATCTGTTGAGCCTTGCTTTCTACATTTAATTTTATCAGTTGCCCAAGCACCTCCCTACAGAACCACTCGCAATTTAAAATTAAAAATCCTAGATCTTCTAAAAAGATCATATCACTTACGTGATGAAGAGATTTTGCAATGGGGCTCCTCCTTATCTCCATTTTGCAATGGGAATCTCAATGCTGAAACCCTAACTTGAGAGAGATCACAAAATTCCAACTATTTCAATACTAGCCCGTTGTAAGTGATGGACAACCTTCTTTTTTACCTGGAAACTTGACTAGTCTTAGTGGCATGCTTCTGGATGTACACTTGGGTGCCACGTTCTCACCAGACAAGAATTCTGAAGTTGCATCTGGTTAGGGTGTACGCTTTGCAAGGATAGTAATCTCCAATGGTGAATCAATTATCCATCTATGAGCAATGAGCACTGATGTAAGAAGAAATACAAAAGAATGATGGAGAAATAATCTACTATGGATAAAAGTAATCATGATTTTCACTGATTGCTGATCACATTCAATTGACTTTACATGTTTCTGCTATAGTGGTCAAGTTCTAGGTTAACGGAAAAGATGACTGAAACATTAGATAACTTATTGAACCGCTTTCCCGGTAGTCTTCATAGTGCTCCATCTCAGCTCAACTGGCCAAGCTGGTCCATGGTTGAATTCTATTAGGGGAGGCAATAAAAATCAGCCTCATTAGGATTAGGGTGGTCAAGACAATCAATATGTCAAAGCCAGAGTGCGATAGGATTAGAGTGGTCAAGACAATCAAGATGTCAAAGCCAGAGTGCGACAAGAATATGCCTCAGATTTTTCTATTCATGGATATCTTAAACAATCCTCAAACATAACATAACAATTTTTCTTATTATTATTATTATTATTTTTTTTTTTAAATTTAAATCCCTGATCTATCTAATACTTTCCCACCACCTTTTCCGTAAATTGAACCTAGAAATGTGAAACCCAAAGCTGTCCGATGGCCACTGTAATAACCTTCAACCAAAATTACATTTGAAACCACCCACTAGTTGACTGGCAACACCATGCAAGGTCAGACTTTAATACTTAAAAAGCCATGATACATTCAAAGCAGTAAGAATCTCCAAATTTAACTCGATGTATATGTAAACGGAGCAATACAACCTATTTTCTTTTTCAAAAGTAGAGAAGCATAACCTCTGGAAGAAACAGTTTACTAATGTTCAGATCCGTGAAACAATCGCATAATAGATGATTCCTACTACCTATGGAACGCAACATAAACAACTAATACAATTTCCAACAATATTCCTACAAGTTAACTAATCAACACTTAATGGCGCTTGGAGCAGCTCTGGTACCTCAAATTTGAGAAGGTGATGAACTTGATATGACACTGAGGAGGGGGGTGAATCAGTCTTTGAAACTTTTTCCTGATAAAGTCACTGCTGCCCAGAGCTGATGGATATCTATTTTTTCATACACACACAAACGTATGTAAATCTACCTCGCGACTACTCAGTGGCCAGGTCTACCAGATTTACACACCCACCATACAAGCCATTCCATGTACTCCAAAATATATAGGAAAATAGAGACAGTCCACAACACAGGATATACGTGATTCACCAACACAGTGTGTGATGGCTAATCCACGGAGTAATGCCCAACGGGCTCCGTATTTACTCAACACTCAGCTTTTAGTCTTTAACAAGACAATGATACTAACCCTAGATTTTCCCAGCATAAAACTGAGAGGGCGTAACAAAGTCAAGATTCAGGCTTAATAGCCAGTGTCCAACACCCACTGAACATACCACGCTTAACCCGCACCCACGGAAAGCAAATAATAATTTTAGGCTTATAGAATTGCCTTACATTTAAACCCACAGGCCAGATAGGTATTCATTTTTTTTCTTTTACCTATATTAGCATACATGCATAGAAAACAATAAAAAGATGGGGAATAAGAAAATCTCACAATCAATTATTTCCGAACGGCCAGCAATCTCTTTAAAGCTTCACACTGCCCTCAGGTACTCTCCAACAGCCTTCAATGATGATAGAGATCGATTCACAGAGCACACCTTGCTCATAGGCTTTCAATCTCTTCCACACAATCCATAATCACCAAATTGTAAACATAAAAGCTATACCAACCTCTCATAGGGATTTAACACTCCATTGATGCACAGAGAAGAGGTGGTTGGTGATTGATCAATCCCACAGGGCACGAAACCCTAAAAAAACTTTTGTCTACCTTTAAAACGCTCTTTTCAATTTTTCTCTACGTTTTTACGACTCCCAACACCACTCAATAGAAAGAGGGCTCAAAAATAAGGGAACTGCAAGTTGAACCGTCCGATTTGAAGCTCGGATGAAGAAGTTATGTCGGTTTGAAGTTCGATCAACCACATAATTCTAAATAGAATCTTTTAAAGATTTATCGTGCACCCGCACAACACTCTAGCCCTGACACCGCCACTGCGCTGTCGACTTTTCATTGGACAAAGAAGGATCTTTATATAAGGTACCATGAATGTAAATATAAAAGCTCTACCAACCTCTCACAGGGATTTAGCACTGCATTGATCCACAGAGAAGAGGTGGTTGGTGATTGATAAATCCCACAGGGCATGAAACCCTAGAAAACCTTCTGTCTACCTTTAAAACACTCTTTTCAATTTTTCTCTGCTTTTTTACGACTCCGAACACCACTCAACAAAAAGAGGGCTCGAAAATAAGGAAACTGCAAGTTGAATTGTCCGATTTGGAGCTCGGATGAAGAAGTTAAGTAGGTTTGAAGTTCGGCCAACCACATAATTCTAAATAGAATCTTTTAAAGATTTATCGTGCATCCGCGCAACACTCTAGCCCCGCCGTTGCCACTGCGCTGTTGACTTTTCATTGGATGAAGAAGGATCTTTATATAAGGCCGTCGAAAAAGCCTTAAAAAGGCGGGATTTGATAATGGCCATAGGATCAGCACAAATCGCGTCGACAAACTTCGAAGACATCATAGGCTATTAGATCAGAATCCATCCCGCCGAAGTACCGCATGCGCGTCACACTGGATTGAGGACTAACATACATGCGACGCAAACCACACTTTTAAACTACATTCAGCCAATCCGAGAGCGCGAGATGGAATCACGACGCTATCTCTGCATAACACGTGAGCCAGCCTTTTTAGAAGCCCTCAGATCAGAATATGACCTACGTGGCTCACAGGAATCAATTCAATTGGCTTCTTTCCTCATTTATGATAATTCTAAACCTAATCCATCATGTTTTAATAATTTCAAATAGGCCCCTGAAGTATATGAAAACTATAAAGTTTTCCCTGTGTATACAAACTCACCGAGAACAGGGATTTTTGACCTTATTCGCGCGATCTGACAGGAATCGTGATATTTTCCTCGTCCGAAGCAGTAATTAAGCGATTCAAATTGCGTTGGGAAGCTAACTCGACGCTCTACGTCTTTCCAATGCCGGATCTCCATGAACCTACTGCAGGACCCATCAAAACTTGCCTCAAAGTCAAAATTCTATTAAACCCTAGAATTCGTACCCAAAACTTTGCGTGCATGCTCACAAGCACTCCTACACAGTCTACCACCTTGGATCTTATTAGAACATCACTGAACACATGTACAACGCTATTGACTGTCAAAACTGTTCCTGCCCAGTTAACTCAGTGTAAAAACCCAATGTAGAATCTCATTCAACCATTCAACTCACTGCATGCCTTCTCACACACTTTATGGAGGTTGTAGAACACTGTAGACCATATATATGAGGTTGCTTCATCTCAACCACTGCACAAACACCACTGCCACTCTCAGTCACTACACTGACACTCTCTGTCCTGATTTCTCTGACCATATGCTCATCCACTCTGCCACATCTGCCAAGTTACCAACAATGACAACACAAAGTCCAACAGAAGGTCCTTTCCTAATCCCAAGCTTACAACAAAGGAGTGTTCCATTAGCTTGGAAACCAGTCTAAAAACTTGGACTGTAGCAAATCGGGATCAAAATAAAAAAGAGAGAAAAAATAATACATATTATGACAACTACATAGCAAACCCATTTCAAATGAATACCTTGTTCTTCAAATTAACCACCAAAATTAGAAAAAAGAGGGGAGGGAAAAAAACAAAAGTTGCTGCATTAGTATAGTACTTAAATTGGATATACAGTGTAGTAGAATGACAGATCTAGTCCAAGTTACATGCTAAACCAACTCTAACTACAACTAAAAAAGGCATAACTTCTCAAACAAAAGGCCAAACTCAAATACCTAAAAAAAAAAAAAAGCACTCGAACCGTGATCAAGTTCAAACAACCAATTCTTGTGATTGGGACCAACCCTCAAAATTCAAATCAAAAGCAGAAACAACATAAGGAAAAAACCGGATTATGTGCCAAGAGTTACAAATACAAACCACAGGAATCCTCGAAATATCATTAAAAAAAAAACTCATGGAAAATCGAAATTAATGAGAAGGAAGAAGTGAACACCAACTTGTTCAGTCGTTAATTCTGCATGATCCATGTAGATCTAATCTCCTCAAAGAGACCGGGAGATTTATCGATGAATCTTGCAATTTGACCAACCACAGATCGATTAAAGACAAAGAGACAAGAAGGCAATTGATAGAAAAGAAGGGTTTTCGATGCAAAATGGGGTATACAAAATGTATTGAAATTTCAGGATTTTATCATATTCAATTAAATTTCAGTAACGAATAGGAGAAAGAGAATTGTTAACTAAACAATAGTGTTTAACTAAGCAAGGTTGATGCAAATCCGAAGCCTATAGTAAAACCTAGATCCATACCTGTAATGGTCACCAGAGATAGCGACAGAGATAGCGATAGCCATAGCGAAAGAAGGAGAGGGAAGGAGAGAGCGAGAGAAGGAGAGGGAGAGAGACATACCTGGAAGAATGTAGGAAACAACCGATTGCGCATAGATAGAGTGAAGAAGAAGAAAAAGCTGCGCAGAGTGAAGAAGAAGAGCACAGAATGAAGAAGAGGAGGAACGGGAGTTTTATTGGGGGTATTGGCTTTTATAGCGAACAATTTTAGGTTTTGTTCTTTTCAAATATGTTCTAGAATGTAAAAACATGGTAAACCATATACTGAAAATTTTGTTCTAGGATGTTCTTTTCATCCGATTCATTCTTTGAGAATGGAAGAATAAACCAGATTTGTCAAACAATTTTTGGCTGTTTTTGCCTGTTTTGAACAATTTTTTTAGTTCTGTAAGAACAAAAGAATAGAAGAACTGTTCTCCCAGAGAGTTACCAAACGCAGCAGCCTTAATGTTCCTTCACACAAACTTAAATAGTCCTATATTCCAACTTGATTTTGGGATTTTGCCCAATAATATGTGAAATTGTTGTTTTCAAAGTTTTGTAGGATTTTCAATATTTTATGAGATTATTATTTTACCCTTCCACAAGGGCGTCCTAGTGTACAAGACTCTTATTACTGTAGAGTCTACGAAAAGACAGAATATACCCAATCTTAACCCTGCAGGCAGAAATTTTACCCTTCCACATATTCAAATTATTAAGTGGTAAAAGAATGATTGAGAGTAAAGAAACAAGGTACCAAAACTTTTTGACACCTCACGGCGTGTCGATAAGAAAAACCCTTATATTATCTAATCTCGAATTATTGACTCTCTCAAGATCAACTCGTTTAGGGTAGAGCCGAGAATGGCTGCTGATTAAGTTGGTTGAGTTGACTCACTTGCCCAATATTCTATACTGAAGACAAAAATATATGAATATATAACATAAATAACACTAATAGAAGGAGCCGATCAATCCTTCCGAGTCAACTCATTGAACTGATAATAACGTGATACCCAAGTCAAGAGTCAAAAAACGATTTCTTTTTTCAATTATTCTACTTAAGATTATTATTATTATTATTTTGGGTAAGATACCTAAGATGTTGGTGCATGAAAAAAAAATGATGCATGATACATGCACCCTGTGTTTTAGGAAGAAAATCTTGTGAATCTAATTGTCCCACCACTTAACGGCTAATCTTTGTAACTTTCAGATATCAACTTGGATTCGAAATATTACAGCTTGTCTTGCTTGAATAAAGCTGGGGTGGTTGAAAAATCATATGACTGCCACTAGCTACTCATAAATTGTATTTTTCATTGTTAGATGTACATTAACATCTAAATGAAATATCAAAACTATCTTTCTTGTATGTCAAGGTTAATTACCACAATGATTCTCCTTAAAGCATTCTTTGCGTTATTTTGAAAACCTGTTGTAATAATCCTTGTTATGTTTAACCAGACCAGTTTAAGTTTAAATCAGCAATGTACTTTTTTTTTTTTTTTTTTTTTTTTTGATTGGTAAAGGTCAGCAAAGTATCTTATTAAAATAAGAAAGAAAATTAGTATCTTGTTAATCGTCTAAACAAAGACAAAAAGAAAATATTCATCATTTATTATTGTTATTTTTTGGATTGAAAAGTAATGTCCAAAAAAAAAAAATTAGCATTTTCTTTTTATCTGCAAGTCGAAGATGGTTGCCTATGAACACTGTCTTGCCTAGTTGGTTAATGTCTTATCAGTTGAACGCATGCAGTGTTAGGAGGTCATGGGTTCACCTATCTAGTCTTCACATTATGCCTAAGACACCCCTCCCATTATCTCTAGTAGCATAGATGTCATTTTATGGGAGCTAGTAGAGTAGGAAATCCTAAAATAATAATAATAATAATAATAATAATAATAATAATAATAATAGATGGCTGCATGCCTATTGATGTTGTATCGAAGAGTCAAAGAAAAAGGCAAAGGATCATAACCACCCCATTTCGTTGGGTTCGTGCTCAAATTCTGTGTCCCCGTTATCTATATCATCATCTACCAGTCCGGTAAGTTTCAAACAAAATTTAAGCCACTTTAGCAACTTCAGGTTTTTTATTTTTTTATTTATTTATTTATTCTTTTTTGGAGGAGGCCGGTGGTAAATTAGCAAATTCATTAAAGCATTGACAATATACTAGGACAGAAATCCTGACATAGTGGGCCATAGAATGGGAATAGAGCTTGGAACCTTTTTTTTTCAGTAATAGAAAATTTATCGATGAGATTAAGGCTTCCAAATTACAAGCTTCAAGAATCCATAGAATGATTAGAGTGTTATGTGTCTAATGGGAAGTTATGTGTCTAATGGGATATGATTTAGTTCATGGTCATTAGATTGAGCCAACATAGTATGTGATAGATTAAATGGCTTGATTTAATGGGTTTTATCAGCTATAGAGCTTTTAGTGTATCGGTAAGGTACCTTACATATGGTATCAGAGCCCATCACCAGGACACGGATTCGGTTCATAGAAAAAGCTACCAAGGAGAAGGGCTTGTTTGAAGTAGAGTGAAAGCCGTCAGAAAAAAGCTACTGCTAGGCTGAGACCTTTTAACTTATCTCATACTAAGTTGGCACAAACTAGCACTCATACACTAGATCGGACCCCATTAGGCACACTGCATAGAGGCCAATCAATCTTATACGCCTAGTGTTAGGATCACGATGAAACCAGTTATCCAGAAGAGGACACGTGTCTTTGCATGGATCACTTACCCTAGTAGACAAGTGTCATAATCTCATCGAGGCCTATTGCGCACGCCTCCATACCTTCGGACGGTTAGGGGACGTGCTCACAATCATGAAGCCCAAATAAGCAGTAACTAACCCACTAACTGTTGTTAGTTACACGTGTTAGCCACTAGGGATAGCATTAATCACGTATCAAGGAATCAAGGGACGGTTATAACAAACTTGAACGTTGGATCCTCATCAAACGGCCAAGGGACACTCCTACAACCACACGATTCCCTGCATTTAGCAAATGGAACTGACAAAGGTACAATCGGACTCCTACCCCATGATGATAACTCCTCGGGATCTACATAACTGCAGATATATGCTCTGAAAATCAAATCATTCCATGCCTCTATACAAATACTCCGAGCAGCAAAGGTAAAGGGATCGACTCTTTGAGATCCACAATCTCACTTACTCTATCTCTCACGCTCTTTCATACTTCCTTACTTTCAGAATTTACTTGAGCCCCTCTTGATCAATTTGATATGACACTGAGATGGGGGGGGTGAATCAATGTTTGAAACTTTTCTCTGATAAATTCACTGCTGCCCAAAGCTGATGGATATCTGATTTTTTATATACACACAATCGTATGCAAATCCACCTCGCTACCACTCAGTGGCCAGGTCTACCAGATTTGCACACCCACCCTGCAAGTCATTCCACAAACTCCAAAATATACCAGAAAGCAAACACAAATAACACAGATATTACGTGGTTCACCACCACAGTATGTGATGGCTAGTCCACGAAGTAATGCCCCACGAGCTCCGTACTTCCTCAATACTCAATTTTTAGTCTCTTACAGACAAGGATACTAACCCAAGATTTTCCCAGCATAAAACTGAGAGGGCGAAACAACGTCAAGATTCAGGCTTAACAGCCAGTGTCCAGCACCCACTGAACACACTACAAATAAAATATTTTTGGGGCTTAGAAGAATTGCCCTACAATGAAACCCACAAACTAGATAGGTATTCTACTTTTTCTTTTCACCTATACTAGCATACAGTGCGCAAAAAACATTAAAAAAGATAGGGAATGAGAAAATCTCACAACCGATATTCTTGAATGGCCAGCAATAATTTTTGAAGCTCCATATTGCTTTGAGAAACCTTGAACAGCCTTCAATGATAGTAAAACTTGATTCATAGAGCACACCTTGATCATAGGCTTCCAATCTCCTTCACACAACCCATAATCACCATGAATGGAAAAATAAAAATACTACCAACCTCTCACAGGGATTCAACAATCGATTAATGAGAAGAGAAGAGGTAATTGGTGATGAATCAACCCACAGGGTACCAAAACCTAGAAAATCCTTCTCTTAAGCTTCAAAGTACTCTTTTCGATTTTTATCCTCAATTTTTCAACTCCCAAAGGTGCCCAATAGGTAGAGCATCCAAAAATATGGAAACTGAAACTTGAACGGACTGATTTGGAGCTCGGATGAAGAAGTTATGGCAGTTTGAAGTTCGGCCAACCAAAACATTCAAAATAGAATCTTTCCTTTTATAACCGCGCACCCGCGCCGCACCGTAGCCGCGCCGCCGATGCTTTGTCGCATTCTGATTGGCTGATCAGAGTATCTTCGTTGGCATCCGTCGGATCATCTGCAAAAAGGCGAGATTTGTTCTCATCCGTTGAATCTAAATAAGCCGCGTCAAGCGCGATCGGATTCAATATCGAACGCAGGATCTGGATCAACTGCGGTGCCTCACGGTATGCGCGCTACACCGAATCAATGCGCTACTTGCATGTGACGTGGTGCAATCTGTTAACCTGCGTCTGGCCAATCACAGTCTGTGTGGGAACATAATGACGCACCCGCCAAGATACACTCTAGCCCGCGTTCTTTCAGGCCATCCATTCGGAATCATGCATGCGTGGTTTTTTTTGGGCGGCCGATTTCGAATCTTCTTTATATTTCTCTTCCTAAAAAGCCCCTGAGAACTAATTTAATGGCGTCTGTAACCGATTTTCTTAATCCAACTCCTGTACAGTGAAAATCTGGCCGAGATAACTTCTCTCTAGAACTTGCCGATTCTCACTCTAAAAATAAAAACAAATAGTTTGTGGGCATGTTGAGAAGTAGCTAGGGGCATGCGGCCATGCGGTAGTGGGCCTGTGGGCCTTACTACCTTGCGGGCCTGCTACTGCAAGGCATGCCATGGCTGCTGCCTAGCGTGCGGCTATGGCATGCCAAGCCATGGCTGGCCTCGGCAATATGATGCCGCGATTGGTCCTCGGCCAAACTGACAACCAGTGGGTCCCACCCACACCTGGGTCCCATAATTCTCTCTCCCCTCTTTCTCTCTCTATAGTCTCTCTCTTGATTTCTCTCTCTTCATGTTCGCTTCATATTTGATGCTTCAAGATGCCGCAAAACTGAAGAGGATGCAGAAGATGCCGATAATCCCATCAAAACTATGCCACATCATCAGTGGGGTCCACAGACACTCTCTCCTCAAACTAAGCCTATTTTGCCAACAATTGCAATCCAAAGGTCAACAATCTCCCCCTTTGGAATTGTTGGCAACCTCACACATGCATGAAATATTTCTCCCCCTTTGACAACAAGAACAAAGGGAAATGCCACATAGGAGTGTCCACCGCATCTTTCCAATCCTATGGGTGCTCCATAAACACTAACTCAACACCATAGTAACACAAAAAAATACCAACGGAGTCCCCCTGAGTCCTACATAGGGAGCAAAAAATAGAACAATCAAACGCTGCTCCCCCTCACTCCAAGCTCCTCAATGCTTGGGGAGGATAACCACTCCCAACTTCTGTCTCAAGTAATCAAACTGTTCTCCGGGAAGTGGCTTTGTGAAGATATCTCCAATCTGATCTGCTATGGGAATAAACTCTAATTGAACTTCTCCTTCTAGGACCTTCTCTCTCAATAAGTGATACCGAATGGCTATGTGCTTCATCCTGGAGTGCATAACTGGATTTTTAGATATATTTATGGCACTAGTGTTATCACAAAACATAGAAATAGGTTTTTCTGACTCAATGCCTAGATTCTTCAACATCTGCTTCATCCATAATACCTGTGTGCAACATGAGGTAGCTGCAATGTATTCTGTCTCTGCCGTAATAATGATACTGACTCCTGCTTCTTACTGTGCCAAGCCACCAAATTTCTGCCAAGATAAAAAGCACCTCCACTAGTGCTCTTTCTATCATCAACACATCCTGCCCAATCTGCATCTGAGTAAGAAGATAATTTCAGATCCTTGCTTTTTGCATACCAAAGACCATAGTCCATAGTCCCCTTCAGATATCTAAAAATTCTCTTCACAGCTACGACGTGTGTCTCTTTCGGGCCAGCTTGATATTTAGGTACCATGCAAATAGACTGTAGAATGTCTGGCCTTGTAGCAGTCAAGTAAAGGAGACTTCCAATCATGGACCTATACATAGTGTGGTCAACTGATGGAGAGTCATCATCTTTGCTTAGCTTGCAGCTTGTCATCATTGGAGTGTTCATTGGTGTACAGTCTTCCATTGTGAACTTCTTCAATATTTCTTTCACATATTTAGTTTGAGATAAAAAGAATCCATTCTTTAACTGACTGATCTGCAGACCTAAAAAATAAGAAAGTTCCCCAATCATGGACATCTCAAACTCATCTTGCATTCTCTGAGCGAAGTCCTGACATAATTCATCATTTTGGCCTGCAAAGATGATATCATCTACATATACAACCAGAACTGTCTGACTACCATCAATAGATTTAACATATAAATTGCTATCAACCAAACCCTTATTGAAACCCAACTTGCAGAGATAATTATCCAGTCTTGAATACCATGCTCTTGGTGCTTGCTTCAACCCATACAATGCTTTCTTCAGTTTACAAACAAGTGTAGGGTCCTCACTCAGTTGGAATCCATCTGGTTGCTCAATGTATACCTCCTCTTCCAAGTCACCATTTAAGAAAGCTGACTTTACATCCATCTGATAAACTTTGAAGTTCTTGTGCACTGCAAAGGCAAGAAACATCCTGATGGCTTCCAACCTAGCCACAGGAGCAAATGTTTCTTCAAAATCAATGCCCTCAACCTGAGCATATCCTTTACAAACCAATCTGGCATTGTTCCTTACAATTTTGCCATCTTCATTGAGTTTGTTCTTGTAGACCCATTTAGTGCCAATAACATTCTTATCTGTATGCCTTGGCACTAATTCCCAAGTTTTATTTTTCTCTATTTGATCCAACTCTTCATTCATTGCCTTGAGCCAACTAGCATCTTCACATGCCTCTGCAACTGATTTTGGTTCAATATGAGATAATAAAGAAAACATTTGTTTTGGTTGTCTCACCTTCCTTGTTTGCATACCAGCTGAGGGATCACTAAGAATCAATTGTTCAGGATGATTCTTTTTTACTCTGCTTGAGCCACTTTTGTTTTTCCTATCTGCCTCAGAATCTGACTGCTCTTCTCTTTCTTCTGTATCAACCACTGCTCTCTGTTTTGGCACATTTGTCACATTTTGTTCTTTTTCTATTTCACTGTCATTTTTCTCACTGTCCAAATCTGTAAAAATAGGAGGATCACTGTTTGACTCTGTAGTTGAATTTTTGTGCTCATCAACTCTCACATCTGCACTCTCAATAATTTTACCAAGCTTCTTGTTGTAACACTTATATGCTTTGCTCGAGGTGGAGTAGCCAAGAAAAATTCCTTCATCTGCCTTATCATCAAACTTTCCTAAATTGGTGTTTTTGATATAACATTTACTACCAAACACCTAGAAGTGCATTCCTGTGGCCTTTTTACCAAACCATAATTCATAGGGAGTCTTGTCTTCATGTTGTCTCAACATACACCTGTTGTTCTGAACATATACTGTTGTATGCACTGCTTCTCTCCAGAATTTGTTCCCCATGTCATTTTCTGTCAACAGTCCTAGCCATCTCTTGTACAGTTCTATTCTTTCTTTCTGCAACACCATTTTGCTGTGGTGTTCTAGGAGCTGAAGTCTGTCTCTTGATGCCATTCTCAGAACAAAACTCTGCAAAATTAATCCAGGTGTATTCTCCTCCGCTATCAGACCTCAAACATTTAATTTTCTTTCCTGCGTCATTTTCAACTTGAGCTTTGAAGATTTTAAACTTTGCAAGAGCCTCTGACTTATTTTTCAAGAACATCATCGAAGTCATCCTAGAGTAGTCATCTATGAAAAAAATAAAGTACCTCTCTCTTGAGATGCTCTGTGTTCTCACTGGCCCATATAGAACTGTGTGAACAATCTCAAGTGGTTAAGTACTATGATTGTCACACCCCAATTCTGCACCAACCAGAATGGTGTGATGAACCGTCAATAAATCAACGGTACAACCAGGATCTCGAATAGACTATCCCCATTTTTGTTAAACCAAAACACATTCCACATTAATCAGAGATAATAAAGTAAATAGCGGAAGTCTTACGGATAATGAACTGAGGTCTAGTCATGATAAATAATTAATATTCTATTCATCTCCAAGTAACCAAAACATAATTTAATACATATTATAAATATCCAAATACGAAAGTTAACACTAAGCGTATTCATAGTTGAACGCTCGCTTAACTAATTACAATAGTCCTCCACAGCTTGCTCATCATAGTCGCCACCTGTTCAAATGTTGGCGTGCTGACAAAATCTTCAATCGTAATACCGGCAACATCAGAAACTAAAAAGAATTACGCGCGTGAGGGTCAGCTCTCCAACTTGAGCTCAGTGAGAGAACAAAACAATGCAACAAACATATGCATGCATTCAATTCATATCTTTGGTCTGGTTCATAAGTTTGCAATGTGCAATAGAAAGGTTTGGTGGCCACTTCACCTCTATACACAGGGTGTGTAAGCCCACCCAACGGATCACACACCATTGTCGTCCACATCCACCCCACCATGGAGTAGAGATAGAGTTAAAGTGCTTAGGACCGCACTGCATCACACTTCTCCTGATGCTCTACCCATACCAATACGTAAGCCCCTGTTGGCGAGGGCTTGCAAATTGGGTTCACAACTAACAAATTCTAATGTCAAACAGTGTATCCAAGGCCTCACCCCAGCATCCCTCAATACGTCCATAGAGATAGAGCTAAGGCCCCCCGACAGAGTCAGTGACTACACGGTCTGAGACCATCTCCCCTGATGTCCTACGACGTAATAGTTATGCTAAGATAATGGCGATACGACGATGTTAGTGGACAAGACTTGAGTAGAGATAGAGCTAAAGTCTGGTGACAAGGATGAACCAAAGTGTCACGTCCTCCCCCTGATGCTCCACTCGCATCAAGTACACTAACCACACACATACATTCACATGCCTATTCTTAGCATCATCATCATCATCATGTTATAATAAACAAAATTAAATATGCATGAACAGTAATAACAGGAATAGTGGATGACATGTGATATGCACATTACAATCATATAAGCATAGAATCATTCATAGTATTGGACTCAATAAACGAAAATAGTTTATTATTAGCCAATTAGTTTAGGTCTTGTTCCCTCACATTTGATTGAGCATAAATCCTCGTTCAAGCTTTATGAATCACTTTCAAATCATTAGAAAGACCTAACAAGTCGATAGGTTTTAATTAGAATTAATTCCAATAGATTTAGATTAACAGAACCTGTAGGGTGCGACCCTAGGGTGTAGGGTCGCATGTTGGGTCGGACATACTGCGACCCTACGTGCGACCACACCCTCCCTGGAACTTCCCGAGGGCATGTGGTCGATCATGTGGTCTCGTAGGGTCGGATATCATTCGACCCTATGTGTAACCACACGTATTCAAAGTCGACCTTTCATTCTAAAGTCCATTCTTTCATGTTTGGATCCTTTGACTTACTTTCATGGTCCATTCTATAATTGTTCTATGGCTCAAAACTATAAGTTATACGCTATTCATAGTCCATAATGATTTCCTCCATGGAATCTCTTGAAACTTGTCCATGGATGGATGATTTGGATTTCTTCTAATCCTATGTTCTTCATAACTATTCTAGAATCTCTTATTCAGGTAAGGAATTAGGTTCATACCTTTATTCAGAGGTTTCTTTGGGCTTCCTCCTCTTCCTTAGTCTTCTTCTTCAAGTTTCATTTTCTTCTTCACTTCCTTCTCTTTCTCTTGCTCTCACTTTCAATTAGGGTTTTAAAGGAGTGAATGAGGCTTAGGTATGTCCTATTTATAGAGAAAAACCCTCCATAATAATCCCCAATGAGTTTAGGAAAGACCCCCTTCGAATTAGGAAAGTTTCCTAATTTCTGGTTCGTGCTGTTTTTGTACGGTCGGATATACTGAGACCCTACGTTTTTTTAAAACGTGAGACCCTAGGGTGTAGGGTCGCATGTAGGGTCGGATGTAGGGTCGCATAATCCGAGACCCTATGTTTTAAAACATGCGACCCCACGACCAAAAAGTCATGGGTTAGACTTCTATTGAGGTGGGGTCGACCCTACTTGTTTAGGCATGTGACCCTACCCTCATTTTGACTATTTTTGAGCTATATTTCATATTGGGTCTTGGGTTTCTTCACGCACTTGGTCCATTTGGCTCGACCATGATATGTAGACTGGTCACGACACGAAATGTAAGGTTAGACCGGGTTCATGGCGTGCGGGTCTTACAACTCCACCACCCTTAAAAAAAATTTCATCCTCGAAATTTAAACGTACGGATCTTACAACTCCCCCATCCTTAAAATAAGTTTTGTCCTCAAAATTTGAATTTAGTTGGGAATTCTATTTCCGCATTGCATCTTCTTCTTTCCATGCAATCTTCTCCACGTCTTGTCTTCGCCAGATTATCTTCATATAATAATTATCCCAGTTTTTGAGATGTTGTACCTTCCAACTAGTGAACTAGGCTGGTACCACTTCAATAGTTAAATCTTCTAGCTACTCTAGTGGATCAGTGGTCAATACCTTTGATATGGATCTCCAATGTACTTCTTCAATAGAGGCACGCAAAATACATCATGCACACTAGACACGGACAGCGGTAACGCTAATTGATATGCAAATTTTCTACATCTCTCCAAAATTTATAAGGTCCAACACATATATAGGATACCACTTTCCCTTCTTGCTGAACTGCTTCAAACCATACATAAGTGATACCTTCAAGAACACTTTGTCACTTATGGCAAACTCAAGGTCTTAGCATCTCTTCTAACAATCCTGAGCTGTCTTGGCCCTTTTTCTTTGATCTTGTCTGCCACTCGACAAGTTTCTTCAATAGACTCAGGTCTTAAAATTCTTCATTCTTCGACTTCATTCCAAAACAAAGGAATTTGACATTTCTACCGTACCATGCTTTATAGTTAACATTTACATGGTAGCTTGGTAGTAAATTCAATCCACATATAGCTTAGTTAGCCGCTCCAAAGCATACCGAGGTCGTATAGCAATGGAATGAGATATCATCATAAGGCGATCAACAATCACCCAAACTGCGTCAATCGATCTAGGAGTCAGTGGCAAATCGGTGACCTAGTTCATTGTAATGCAGTCACTTTCTGATTGGTTTCGATAGTAGTTGTAGTAAGTCATGTTGGTCTTTGTCTTTCAGCTTTTACTTGCTGATAATTCAGTCACTGGAACACGCACTAAGACACATTTATTATCATTCCTCTTTACCAGTACAACCTCTTCATGTTTTGGTATATTTTGTACTTTCAGGATGTACCCAATACGGAATAGAATGAGCTTTTAGCAATATCTTATATCTTATGATCAGTGTTTTTCACTTCAGGTATGCATAATCATCCTCTGTATCTCAGGACCTTTTTCGCATCCGAAGTAAGTCAGGGTTAGGTTTTTCTTTCTCTAAATCTCCTTGCACCGTTCTTATATAAGGATCTATCAAAATTGCTACTTCTACTTCATCCATCAATTCAGAGATGAACTTTAATGCCACAAGCGCAGCCGAAGAATTATTGCTCCATAAGTTCATCTATAAGTCCTCGCTCAATTGGATCATCACGAGTTTCTATTATATGTTACTCTTCTTCTAAATTTGAATTTGTTGCTGTGAAACATAAGGCAACATTTATACTGGATCCTTCCTTGGACTTCATAATTCCCTTTTTGCTTAAGGCCTTAGCTACTACATTAGCCTTGCACCGGTGACATCGAATATCGCGGTCCTAATCCTTCAAGTGTTCTAACCATCGTCTCTGTTTCATGTTCAACTCTTTCTGGGTGAAGAGATAAATAAAACTCTTGTAATCAGATTTAATCTAAAATCCTTCTCCGTATAGATAATGTCTCCAAGTCTTGATTGCATAATTCATCACCGGTAATTCCAAGTCATGAGTAAGGTAATTCTTTTAATGCTCTTTCAGTTTTCTTGAAGCATATGCAATCACTTATTTACCTTGCATCAACCCGCATCCTAGATCCAATCCGAAAGCTTCGATGTATAGGGTAAAAGGTTTCCCTAGTACCGGAACGATCAAGATGGAAGCTAATATCAACCTTGTTTTTAGAGTTTAGAAACATTCTTCACACTTGTCAGTCCAATTAAACTCCTCTCCCTTCCTGGTTAGCTTGATAAGAGATTTTACGATCTTAGAGTGGTCCTCTACAAATCGTCTGTAATAACCAGCTAAACCCAAGAAACTTTTGATCTTCGCAATATTCTTTAGGTGTTTCTCACCATATAATTACTTCTATCTTACTAGGGTCCACTTTAATCCCATTTTATAATTCTACGTGATCCAAGAAGTTCACTTTGTTTAATCAGGTCTCATATTTCTTGGACTTGGCATAAAACTTCTCCCTTCTCAGCTGTTGTGAAGTTGTTCTAAGATCCGTCGTATGGGTTGCTTCATTCTTGGAATAAACCAAAATATCATCTATGAAAAATATGACCGACGTGTCCAACATGTCATGAAACACCCAGTTCATTAGTTCCATAAAAGATGTAAGGGCATTGGTTAATCCAAACGTCATAATCGAGAACTCATAATGTCCAATCCCGATTCTAAAGGTATCTTCGAGATATCACTATCCAAATTCTTCAACTGTTGATATCTTGACCGAAGATCAATCATAGAAAATACCTTTGCTCCTTGTAACTGTTTAAACAAGTCATTGATCTGAGGTAGTAGATATCGATTCTTGACCGTGAGCTTGTTTAGTTCGCGGTAGTCTATACATAATCTGACACCACCATCCTTCTTCTTCACGAATTGCATTGGCGCTTTTTGTGATGCAATACTTAGCCGATTAGAACCCTTGTCTAATAACTCCCGTAGTTGAGTCTCAATCCCTTCAACTACAAAGGAACTACTCTATAGGTGCCTCTGACATAAGTATCGTCCTTGGTAACAAGTCGATGACGAACTCGGTCATATGATCAGATGGTAACCTAGATAAGTCTCTTGGACACACATTGGAAATTTATGCATCACATCAATATCTTCTATCTGTGGTGTTTCTTTGGTAACGTATACCACAGATACCATATATCCGACTTCTTTCTCTTCAAAGCATCTCTTTTCCTTTAGCATAGAGAGAATCAGCTTTCACTTCTTAGGCAACATGCTTCTAATAAAACTAAATTATATACCGTCTTTACTCTTGAATGATAACCTCTTTTATGCACATAATAACTTATAGAGTGTTGAGACAACCAGTCTATTCCCAAGATAACGTCAAAGTCTGCCATCTCAAGTCGATTTAGGTTGCATCCAAATTATGTCCATTCATATGATTGGAACATTGTTCATAACACTCATCCAATACAACATCTAGTCCAAAAGGGTTTGAACTAGCAAATCTGGTATAAAGGTCTTAAGAGCTTGTCTAGTTCCTTCATCTCTTAGTTTTTCAAAAACTATCGTCAAAGTTTCATATCTTGAAAGAAACTCATTATCTTATCCTTGTTGTTCTACCCTGATCTCTCTTTCATATACCTCGAACAATATCTTGTGATTGTTACTTACTTTCTTGCTCATGCACTCTTTTATAGACATGACTCGTATCCTTCCATTCAGTAATCTCGAAACAAATCCTCTATTACTTTATCTAAGGTTCATAGGCTATAGCATTTAATCTGAATCCAATCATCTTTCTTCCAATAATTCCATTATCACTAAACATCTTTTCAATGGATGTCGAGAAATGTAAGAATCAGAATGTTTATCCAAAAGAAATTCATTTCTTTATTTCAATTTAGTGTAATGATGAACACTTGCTTTATCTAGTGAACTTAGGTTTAAAAGATCAGGAGTAAATCTGTGGTAATCCAACCGGCATCAAAAGGTCATTAAGTTACACGGTGGTCCAAATACATAGAAATAATGATTTTACAGTTCTTAACCTCATGGTTATAGGTTCTATCGAGTATATATTGCCATCGATCGAGGCACTATCGGAATAAATCTAGAGAAAGATTTGGTACATCAATAAATCAGGTATAATCGAAAAGATGTACGCTCAACATGATTAAACATTTACTGTTCATTTAGTTCATATCTCTGTTCTTGTTGTCGATCATGAGAGTAGCTTAAATTGGTATAATCAGGACTAATTCTAAGAAAATATCATCTATAACTCCAATTGACAGGTTGAATCAAGAAGGTATCCTGTCAAGACACAAAAATTTAAAATCAGGTATGTGCATCCCCTATAATCATAAGAGTAAATCAATAATGCATAACATCCTATATAACCTATCTAGTTATATGGCCACAATAGATTTGATCATTTGCTGAAGATATACGAGGCTACATCATCAGAAAACATTCCTTCAATCCTTGTCGGATCATTTGGTCATGATGCAGCTATCCCCTACATCGGTGGCTGATAAGGGTAACCACCTTGATACACTACTTATTGTGTACCAAACTTCTACACTGGGGTATGCATTACTGGGACTTGCTGTATGGTAGGCACTGTGTTATAGCTAACAGGTGCTGGAGGTACAATGTTGCTACCAATCGATACCGTACTTGGTTTGACCCGGAGGTGTTAATGTAGCATTGGCAACTTGGATAGTGATTCACATAGCAACTTGCATAGTCGGTCTCATCTGTTGTTGTTTTTGTATTTTTTCTAGCCAAGTTTATTACAACCGTAGCCAAGGTACTTGGTAGTCCAGGTGATTGGCTGGAGTGGCCTGGTTATTCACCTCCTTTGATTTGCTCTAATCTGATTATCATTATTTTGCATATGCTCAGATGAGTTTTCATTATCCATTATCGACCCAGATAGTGATGGGGTCAAATTGCAACATCTTCTAAATGCTCAGTGGGCAATGGATCAGCGTATGGCGGATCATCTTCTAAATGCTCTTTTTTAGTGTATGGCCATTGTTCTCTTATCCCTATTGGATTCAGCCCGAGATCTTTCCCTTTACCTTTACAGGGAATTTAGGCGTTACTAGCCATTTTCTTCTTCCTCTGTCATATATCGAGTTTCACATCTTGTGAGTACCAACTCGGTATTCCAATTTTTTTGCTTTACAAATGCTTCCTTCTTGCTACTGTACTATATCTTTTGTATACTTAGGTAATTGCCCGACTTATAGATAGTACCATTTATTATTTGTTTAGGTTTTCTCTTTCTGTTTGTGTATATATATATATATATATATATATATATTGTTCCACCTTTTATATGTACATTATTTGTTTTGTTTAAGTTCTGTCTCAACCAACACAGGTGCTTATGGTGTGTTTATATTAAAGTTTTTAATTTATCCTAACTCAGTTCATAGACTCCAGTGAAACTATTCAGGTTTAATGGGCAAGGCCTGAGAGCTCTGATACCAAGTTGTCACACCCCAATTCTGCATCAACCAGAATGGTGTGATGAACCGTCAATAAACCAATGGTTTAACCAGGATATCGAATAGGCTATCCCCATTTTTGTTAAACCAAAACACATTTCACATTAATCAAAGATAACAAAGTAAGTAGCGGAAGTCTTACGGATAATGAACTGAGGTCTAGTCATGATAAATAATTAATATTCTATTTATCTCCAAGTAACCAAAACATAATTTAATACATATTACAAATATCCAAATACGAAAGTTAAACACTAAGCGTATTCATAGTTGAACGCTAGCTTAACTAGTCACAATAGTCCTCCACAGCTTGCTCATCATAGTCGCCACCTGTTCATATGTTGGCGTGTTGACAAAATTTTCAATCGTAATACCTGCAACATCAGAAACTAAAAAGAATTGCGCGCGTGAGGGTCAGCTCTCCAACTTGAGCTCAGTGAGAAAATAAAAAAATACAACAAACATATGCATGCATTCAATTCATATCTTTGGTCTGGTTCATAAGTTTGCAATGTGCAATAAAAAGGTTTGGTGACCGCCTCACCTCTATACACAAGGTGTGTAAGCCTACCCAACGGATCACACACCATTGTCGTCCACATCCACCCCACCATGGAATAGAGATAGAGCTAAAGTGCTTAGGACCGCACCGCATCACACTTCCCCTGATGCTCTACCCATACCAACACATAAGCCCCTGTTGGCGACCGCTTACAAACTGGGCTCGCAACTAACCAATCCTAATGTCAAACAGTATATCCAAGGCCTCACCCCAACATCCCTCAATACGTCCATAGAGATAGAGCTAAGGCCCCCCGACAGAGTCAGAGACTACACGGTCCGAGACCACCTCCCCTGATGCCCTACGACGTAATAGTTATGCTAAGGTAATGGCGATACGACGATGTTAGTGGACAACACTTGAGTAGAGATAAAGCTAGAGTCTGGTGACCAGGATGAACCACAGTGTTACGTCCTTCCCCTTGATGCTCCACTCGCATCAAGTACACTAACCACACACATACATTCACATGCCTATTCCTAGCATCATCATCATCATCATGTTATAATAAACGAAATTAAATATGCATGAATAGTAACAACAGGAATAGTGGATGACATGTGATATGCACATTACAATCATATAAGCATAGAATCATTCATAGTATTGGACTCAATAAACGAAAACAATTTATTATTAGCCAATTAGTTTAGGTCTTGTTCCTTCACCTTTGATTGAGCATAAATCCTCGTTCAAGCTTTGTGAATCACTTTCAAATCACTAGAAAGACCTAACAAGTCGATAGGTTTTAATTATAATTAATTCTAATAGATTTAGATTAACAGAACCTGTAGGGTCGCAGGGTAGGGTCGCACCTAGGGTAGCAGTTTCTGTGACCCTAGGGTGTAGGGTCGCATGTAGGGTCGGACATACTGCGACCCTACGTGCGACCACACCCTCCCTGGAACTTCCCGAGGGTGTGTGGACGATCAAGTGGTCTCATAGGGTCGGATATCATTCGACCCTACGTGCGACCACACGTATTCTAAGTCGACCTTTCATTCTAATGTCCATTCTTTCATTTTTGGATCCTTTGGCTTACTTTCATGGTCCATTCTATGATTGTTCTATGGCTCAAAACTACAAGTTATACACTATTCATAGTCCATAATGATTTTCTCCATGGAATCTCTTGAAACTTGTCCATGGATGGATGATTTGGGTTTCTCCTAATCCTATGTTCTTCATAACTATTCTAGAATCTCTTATTCAGGTAAGGAATTAGGTTCATACCTTTATTCAGAGGTTTCTCTAGGATTCCTCCTCTTCGTTAGTCTTCTTCTTCAAGTTTCCTTCTCTTCTTCTCTTCCTTCTCTTTCTCTTGCTCTCACTTTCAATTAGGGTTTTAAAGGAGTGAAAGAGGCTTAGGGACGTTCTATTTATAGAGAAAAACCCTCCATAATAATCCCCAATGAGTTTAGGAAAGACCCCCTTCGAATTAGAAAAGTTTCCTAATTTTCGGTTCGTGCTGTTTTTGTAGGGTCGGATGTACTGAGACCCTACATTTTTTTAAAACGTGAGACCCTAGGGTGTAGGGTCGCATGTAGGGTCAGATGTAGGGTCGCATAATCCGAGACCCTACATTTTAAAACATGCGACCCCACGACCAAAAAGTCATGGGTTGGACTTCTGTTGAGGTGGGGTCGACCCTACTGTTTAGGCATCCGACCCTGCCCTCATTTTGACTGTTTTTGAGTTAAATTTCATATTGGGTCTTGGGTTTCTTCACACACTTGGTCCACTTGGCTCGACCATGATATGTAGACTGGTCACGACACGAAATGTTAGGTTAGACCAGGTTCGTGGTGTGCGGGTCTTACAATGATAATCTTTTGGTTTAAATGATACTCTTGTCTGCTTCCCTTTCTGACAAGATGCACATATGCCATTGGTAGGCTTCTTCAAAGAAGGGATATCTCTTACAGCATTTTTATTGGAAATCTTTGTTAAATTTTCAAAGCCAATATGCCCCAATCTTTTGTGTCATAGCCATGTTTCTTCTTCTTGGCTCAACATGCAATTTTCTTGAAAATCTTCAAACAATGTATAAAGATTTCCTGACGTTCTCTTTCTAGTTGCCATCAATTTTCCACTGTTAGTCCTTCGAATCTCACATCCTTGATTACTGAAAATTACTCTGTGGCCCCTATCACAAAGCTGACTGACACTCAATAGATTATGTTTCAAACCTGAAACATAGAGAACCTCGTGAGATTTTACCTTCCCATTGTTGAGACTAATGCTTCCCTTCCCAACAATCTTTGCACCAATATCATTACCAAACTTAACTGAGCCTCCTTCATTATGTTGAAGCTTCTGAAGCCTCTTACTATCTCCTGTCATGTGACTCGAACATCCACTGTCAAGAATCCATGGTGTAGAACTATTTTGTGCCTTGATTGATATTTTATTTTGCTTCTATCTTGGAATTTTGTTTCTAATTCTGTCATACTGTCTCTGTGGATGTGGCATAGGGGGAAAGATGGTTCTGCAATTCCTTGCGATATGCTCAAAATTGTTACAGTTATAGCACTCAACAAAATTTTCTTCAAGGGGAGCAAACTAATTTCTACTTTCAAATCTAACTTCTCTCAGATTGAATTTGCAGGTAGCTATCTTATGACCATAAGTATTGTATTTATAACAATATCCCTGAAAATAAGATCTTGGCCTAGAAGGAGCCATGTACCTTATCTGTCTCTGCGGTGCACTAGGATAATTTCCTCCATAGACGTTACTCTTCTCTACTCTCCTACCTTGACTTGCATTAATAGTCTGTGGAATAGGAACATGATTTTCTTCTTGATCATAAACCATAGCAGCCTTGCCCTTTCCACTCTCTTTCACGAAAGAGATGGGACCTTTCCTATTTGAGTTTGCATTATTAGAAGTCTCTCCCTTATCAAAACCAAGGCCAAATTTTACATTAAAAGGTCTTTGAGAATTTATAATCCCATCTAGCTTGCTGCTACTAGGGTGCATTGTAGTGTTGCTTGGCTCATCAGGTTTGTTCAATTTTTGTTGTCTTTCAAACTCTTCTTTTTCATACTCAGTCACCTTTGTTTTTAACAGAATAAATTCCTTCTCAAGCTCTTCAAATTTACTCATCACAGGGGCTTGTATTTCAAGTTGAGCTCTCAAACTTGTATTCTCAGTCATTAATTTGGAGTGGTCTGTAGATACCTGTCCAAGCTGAGTCTTGAGATTTTTAATAATTTTCTTGGACTCTACAACTTGAATTCTCAAATCTTGAATTAACTTTTTCTGCTTTTTAACTTCTTGTGAGGCAAGCTTATTATATTTCCTTTCTTTCTTGAGTTCCTTCATGGCTGCAGCAAACTCTTCCTCAAAATTCACCTCACCTTCTTCATCATCACCAGAGCTTGAAATTTCATTCCCCTTCCCTTCTTCACTAATAGAGATAGATTCCACAATACCTTCTTCATTGCTTTTTGAGAAGAATTTTTCTTTATCTTTGTTCTTCTCTTGATCTTCAATGAAAACCATGAGCAAAGCCTCACTAGGCTCATCTTCTGAGATTTCATCAGAATCAACATTTGAGGTTTTAGTGCTTCTCTTAGAGATAAAACTCTTTCTGTTGGACCTGTTTTTCTTGAAGTTGTAGTTTTTCTTTCCTTTAAACTTGTTTTTTCTATCATCTTCATCATCACTGTCAAACTTACTCTTCATTGGGCACTTTGCAGTGAAATGTCCAACTTTACCACAATTGAAGCACTTGAATGGAAGCTTGTTCTTATACTTTCATGTACCCTTCTTCAATTTTCTAGTGAAATGAGCTGTGGCCTCATCTTCACTTTCTTCCTCATTTGGTTTTTCAGAAATTTTCCCCTTCTTCATAGCCTTGAAAGCTACCTGCTTGTCACTAGTGGTTCCTGGATCAACCCTCATCACAAAAGCTATTAAGGCTCCATGAATCTCATCAATAGTAACTTGTTCCAAGTCCTTGATCTTTTCAAGAGCTGATACTTTTGACTCAAATTTTGGAGTAAGGGACCTTAAAATTTTTTGACAAACAATATGACCTTTTAGGTATTCACTAAGTCCTCTAATGGAATTGACCACTTCATTAACTCTATTCATGTATTGATCAATGGCCTCATCCTCATTTATCTTTAGATTCTCAAACTGACCTCTGAATGTTTACAGCTTGATAATCTTGATCTTCTTATCTCCTTCATATATGTTGATCAGTCTATCTCATACTTCCTTTGCTGTCTTGCAGTCCATGATTTTAGCCAGTTTACTATTTGTCAATCCCCCTTGAATGGCATTGAGAACCTTTCTATTATTCTCAAAAATTCTACTTGTCTGCTGCAGTGGGAGAATTTGTGTCATGTAGAATGTAGTCATTTTCCACAGAAGCCCAAACATCATAACCAAGAGATCCTACATAAACCTACATTTTTTTTTTCCAAAAAACAAAATCCGTCCCATCGTTCAATGGGGGCTTGTTAGAACCTTCCCCAGGTGCCATATCTTTATTCTGATCTTCTTAGTTGCTGATTAAGCGATCACTGAGCCTGGTGCTCTGATACCAATTGATGAACTTGATATGACACTGAGAGGGGGGGTGAATTAGTGTCTGAAACTTTTCTCTGATAAATTCACTGCTGCCCAGAGCTGATGGATATCTGATTTTTTATATACACACAAGCGTATGCAAATCCACCTCGCTACCACTTAGTGGCCAGGTCTACCAGATTTGTACACCCACCCTGCAAGCCATTCCACACACTTCAAAATATACCAGAAAGAAAACACAAAGAATACAGAGATATTACGTGGTTCACCACTACAGTATGTGATGGCTAGTCCACGGATTAATGCCCCACGGGCTCCGTACTTACTCAATACTCAACTTTTAGTCTCTTACAGACAAGGATACTAACCCTAGATTTTCTCAGCATAAAACTGAGAGGGCGTAACAACGCCAAGATTCAGGCTTAACAGCCAGTGTCCAGCACCTACTGAACACACCACAAATAAAATATTTTTGGGGCTTATAAGAATTGTCCTACAATGAAACCCACAAACTAGATAGGTACTCTACTTTTTCTTTTCACCTATACTAGCATACAATGCGTAGAAAATATTAAAAAATATAGGGAATGAGAAAATCTCACAGTCGATATTCTTGAATGGCCAGCAATAATTTTTCAAGCTCCACACTGCTTTGAGAAACCTTGAACAGCCTTCAATGATAGTAAAACCTGATTCATAGAGCACACCTTGATCATAGGCTTCCAGTCTCCTCCACACAACCCATAATCACCATGAATGGAAAAATAAAAAGTCTACCAACCTCTCACAGGGATTCAGCAATCCATTGATGAGCAGAGAAGAGGTAGTTGGTGATGAATTATCCCACAAGGCACGAAAATCTAGAAAATTCTTCTCTTAAGCTTCAAAGCACTCTTTTTTATTTTTCTCCTCAATTTTTCGACTCCCAACGGTGCCCAATAGGTAGAGCATCCAAAAATATGGAAACTGCAACTTGAACGGACTGATTTGGAGCTCGGATGAAGAAGTTATGGCAGTTTGAAGTTTGGCCAACCAAAACATTCAAAATGGAATCTTTTCTTTTATAACCGCGCACCCGCGCCGCACCGTAGCCACGCCGCCGATGCTTTTTCGCATTCTGATTGGCTGATCAGAGTATCTTCGTTGGCGTCTGTCGGATCGTCTGCACAAAGGCGGGATTTGTTCTCATCTGTCGGATCTGAATAAGCCGCGTCAGGCGCGATCGCATTCAATATCGAACGCAGGATCTAGTTCAACTGCGGCACCTCACGGTATACGTGCTACACCGAATCAATGCGCTACTTGCATGTGACGTGGCGCAATCTATTAACCTGCTCTGCCAATCACAGTCTACGCGGGAGCATAATGACGCACCCGCCAAGATACACTCTAGCGCGCGTTCTTTCAGGCCATCCATTTGGAATCATGCATGCGTGGCTTCTTTTGGGAAGCCGATTTCGAATCTTCTTTATATTTCTCTTCCTAAAAAGCCCCTGAGAACTAATTTAATGGCATCTGTAATCGATTTTCTTAATCCAACTCCTGTACAGTGAAAATTTGGCCGAGAGAACTTCTTTCTAGAACTGGCCGATTCTCACTCTAAAAATAAAAACAAACAGTTTGTGGGCATGTTGAGAAGTAGCTAGGGGCATGCAGCCATGCGGCAGTGGGTCTGCGGGCCTTGCTGCCTTGCGGGCCTACTGCTGCAAGGCATGCCATGGCTATTGCCTAGCATGCGGCTGTGACATGCCAAGCCATGGCTGGCCTCGGCAAAATGATGCCGCAACTGGTCCTCGGCCAAACTGACAACCAGTGGGTCCCACCCACACCTGGCTCCCACAATTCTCTCTCTCCTCTTTCTCTCTCTACAATCTCTCTCTTAATTTCTCTCTCTTCATGCTCGCTTCATATTTGATGCTTCAAGATGCCGCAAAACTGAAGAAGATGCAGAAGATGCTGATAATCCCATCAAAACTATGCCACATCGTCAGTGGGGTCCACAGACACTCTCTCTCCTCAAACTAAGCCTATTTTTCCAACAATTACAATCCAAAGGTCAACACCTCTCTACCCAAACTTGGCTTTCCTTATTCCTAGGTTCATCTCCTTATTACCATAAGAGCCGACATGGGCGTCGGAGTGGCCACATGATCATCCAACCCACCCCTCTACTGTCTGTTCATTTCTTGTGATAGGTGTCATCATCAGGAGCTCCAGACTGAAATCGATGATAATACCTAGGAATGACCCTTGGGCTTTTTATGGCTAAATATATACTATGGACCATTACAATTTATTTCTATGTGGTGGTTGTCAACTAAGGGTGTTAAACAGTATGATTTCGATATAATGGTACGGTATTGGTTCAATATGATATGTAATAGAGCAATACCAATATCATACCATTTAGGTAAACGGTAGGAAATTGCTTACTATTATACCTATTTCTAATTGATGTCAATAAATCATTAAGTATATAGTTTTTGGTATAAACGATTTAAACAGTTCCGAATGCAGTGTTGCCAACAATTTAGAATATCGGTTCCTTAATCGATCGGGTTCTTAACAGTTCAGTACTTTACCATTAACTGATTTTATTTGCCATTAAATTGTTTAAATGCTTTTATATCGATTGCATGGGTCCGATTGAGAATAAACAAAACGAAGCCCAAAGAAAATCATTAAATTGAATCATTTATCAATATAAAGCAATTGAAACCTTCATCAATTCAACCATCCATTTTAACCAATTATAAAAATCACAAGAACAACCATTAAATGAATTGTTTTTGTTCTTATTCCTTCACCAAACCTGAATCACTCTGGCAATTGGCAAATTCTAAACATGAGTAATATTTACAAGTAAAATGTAAAGGATTCCTATGTTTGTGCTTTAGTAATTATTAATATTCCAAGGAAAAATGCCCTCTCAAAACAGAAAGACAAATGCTTGGTCAGCTTGTGAATGGTTAAATACTTAAGCAGCGGGTTTACATAGTATTATTCAGTATGTAATCGGTTTCATACCAACGGTAAACGGTATTTCGATTTCGGTACAAATGGTATGATACGGTTTCGATAAATGGTATTGGTACTATTTTGGCACCCTTATTGTCAATATAGGCCCCTTTTCATAGGTTATTTTAGAGGACAAGGTTTCCCAATCTCTTATGATTTTTGGAAAGTAAGGGTGTCAAACTTGATCCCAAAATGAAACTGATCGAGAAAAACTGACTAAACTAACTGAAGTCGGATCCACATCCTCTCCTCCCAGTGACTTTGGGAGGACGGTGGCAATCCTGTTCAGATGGCTGACACGTGACTCTCGGTGAATCCGAGACCCACGTTCAAGCCGACACCCCCTGTCGGCTTGGCTTGTCAGCTGGGGTGTCGGCTTGAACGTGGGTCTCGGATTCATCGAGAGCCACAAGTTGGCCATCCGGACAGAGTTGCCACCGTCCTCCTAGAGTCACTGGGAGGAGACGATGTGAATCCACTGAAGTCTTATTGGGCTTAAGTTTAGGTCGATAAAAAACTGAAATTGGACCAGACCAGACCAGACTGATAAGACTAAAAGCAAACTTGCTCAGACAGCTTTAGATTAGATCCTTCCCCACCGAGCCACCTCTCTCCGCCATATGAAATACTACCTCCACCTTCCCTTTTATAACATACCCAACCAAACCGATCCAATAGACTGAAACTGAAATCAAACTGATAGTGGACCTATAAGATTCATAAAATTAATATTTTAATAAACATATATTTCGAAAACCTAAACCAAACTGGTACTAATCCAATATTTGACCGATAAGGGTCCATTAACTCAAGCTTTTAGTATGTATACATATAAAAAATCGAACCAAACCGATAACAACCTGATAATGCACCGATTTAAGAGCCCATTAAAAAACCAGTACCAAAACCAAACTGAAGCGAAACCAAAGCCGATTGAAACCAATATTTTCTCAATGCTTTTTTGTTTTAGATTTGCTGTTACAATACCAAAATCGATCAGTCTAGGCCCCAATCATAATGAATTGACTAATTGACACCCTTACTAGAGTATAGAAATCTTCTCTCGCCTAAGTTTGGGTAGGAGAGTTGGCGGCCCGGATGGATGACCGCCACCTGACTCTCGGGTGGATCCGAGTCCTCCATCCGAGTGGACACCCCAGCTGACAAGCTGAGTTGACAGGAGTGTCGGCTCAGATGGAGGGCTCGGATCCATCCGAGAGTCAGGTTAGTCATCCATCCAGACCGCCAACTCTTCTACCCAAACTCAGGCAAGAAAGGATATGAATCCCTTACTAGAAAGATTGGGCAAACAAATTAAACACTACTATTTCAAACAAATAACTACCTCTAAGAAATAACTGCATTCTCATGGCTGTGCATTGGGGAATTCAGGCCGAGCTGGTGCAGGAGTGGTGATGTGCTCAATATCTTGCCAGGTAATCTATGCTCTGTCAGATTTCTTGGGAATTCAAACAAACTTCCGAGCAGAAATAATGACTGTCATAAGGGGAATCCAGGAGGCTATACGACTAGGGATTCGTCAACTACTAGGGATTCGTCAACTATGGGTAGAGATTGATTCTAGCAGTGTTGGATCATGCTTGCTGATGCATTGGCAAAAAAAAAAAAAAAGTTACATGACTCCTATTTCGGAATCTTTTACTACTTGTCAAGATTTTGTGGCAAGAGACTAGTGTCGGATGCAGCTTCTAAGATATTCTCAGTGTGAAATGGTATCTCCAATCATATACCTACTCATGGTAATGCCGAATGTGGATTTAACTTGTTTGATTGAATTTTTTGTAACCTATTTATTTTTTTCTATTTAATGAAATTTATGGATTCTTAGCCAAAAAAAAAAAAAGTCTCACAAAAAACCCTCAAGTTAATGAATTTAGTTACCAGCCAATAAGCATCTAAGGTTCATGTGTAAAATGATTGTCGTTGTCCAAGATAAAACTGTAGCCAACTAAAGCTAGCGTTTAGTCTACAATGCAAACGGTTCTTCTGGTCATTCAAACCATGCGATTGGTGGAAAAAAACTCGGTTAGTCTAAATGTGAAATTTGGGTTACTCTAAACCTTATTAACAATCTTGTATGGGGTTTTCTCCAATTTTTTTTCCCCAATAATTAATTCTTGTACTACATCTATTTGGGAATAACACATGTACTTTCAAATGTAAAAAATGACAGATAATTTGGGTGTCATTATTTCATTTAAGGATTGTTTCGTACCCCCAAGATTAATTTAATTTTCATGTGAAATCATATATGAATCACGTGCTAAATGATTTATTTAGTAACTTTTTAGGGAGAGGAAGACTTCATTAGCTTTTTGTCACCTTCATCATCACAAATTATACCAAAATCCACCACTAACCTTTTTTCAGTTGGTGGAAGAAATTTTGGCATGCATAGGTTTTGGTCATCCAGAAGATGTAAACCTCCACACGCCTCTAACACATGCAAAATCGAGTGGCATTGAAGAACGACATGGCCTTTGTTATCCAATTTGAGTCATTTGACTTGCCTAGGTGCAGGTAATTGAGAAGCGGAGAGGAAGACAAAAAGAGTAGTATGGGCCACCAAAGCGGGCTTTTGCTTTCAAAAAATGGTGATTCATGCACCCACTGCCATCCTTCACTTTTCAGGTGCTTCTCTTTCCTATTTTTATTAGGAGGACCTGATAAAAGTAGTACAATGCCTTGTCTATTCCAATAACAAAATCGAATAATAGTTTCCAAGGCACACGCATGAAAAATTCCTCAATTCTATCCATTTGTCTACGAGAATGAGAAGTCTTTTTTGTTTATTATTTTTTTTTTATACTTAATCACTGTTAGACTAATATGAGATCTTAACAATCCTCTACATTTCTGAATTAATCCTCATAAAATTTATTTGGGATCGTAACTGATGTGCATAGATAACATCGGTCTATGGATGGCTAACGCGTGTCACAAAATCAATCAATTCACCGAGGGAAAAACTGTCCACTCCACTGCCGAAGGAGTATAGGCAATAGTTATCATGGCAGATGTAACTGATCTCACCACTCGCACCACTACTCGACCATAGATAGGCAACCAAGCCTCAAAAGGCATAACCGACCAAAACCACCAAGGGGACAGATGAAGAGGAAGGGACAAGGACCACCCTCTTTTCTCGATAAAATGGTCCACACACAATAAGGTGAAGGGGCGGATATCTGAAATCTGATGAAATTAGAGATCTGACATTTTTCCCTAGTCTTAGGCCCCGTTTGATAAAACTCCAGCTCCTTACTTCTTAGCTCCGGAGCTAATCCGAAGTAGAATGACGATTAATAAACACGGTTCAAGTTTTGACTCCCATGGAGTGAACCGCTCCAAAAATGTCTTTGGGAGCTAAAAAACTGGAGCTAAAAAAATTTACTTCTCTTGCTCTGGAACTATTCCCACTACTGACTGCCATCACCACCACCACTAGCACTGCCATAATCACCACCACCCCTCCACCGCCACCATCCCCACCACCACCCACCACCCACAGCCACCACCACCACCACCACGGCCGCCGCTGCCACCACCACCCACCACCTACCACCATCGCCGCCACCACCACCACCTATCACCTACCACCACTGTCGTCACCACCACCCACCCACCACCTACCGCCATTGCCGCCACCGCTACTACCCACCGCCACCACCCACCACCACGCCACCACCACCACCCACCAGTACTACTTTCGCCAACACCCACCAGCACCACCACCACACCACCACCCCCCACACCACCAACACCACCATCACCACCATCACCACCAAACAGTATTCTGGAAGTATAGTCTTTTGATTTTGGAGCAGCGCTATCAAACAGTATTCTACTCCAAAAATCCTGACTCTGGAGAAGAAGTAGAAAACGATTCTAGACCAGAAGTAGCTCCCTTACTTTCATTGTTATTGCTTGAATCTGACTTAAGTATCGAAACGGTCACCCTGAACCCTAAGTTTTGTTACTCTTATGTTTGTGATCTTATCATTTGCAGCCTAAGTCACACTGAAGAAGATCAAGATTCTTGCAAGAACAATAACAATCCACCATGTTTCTTTTCCTAATGTGATTCACATGTCATTGAACGATACCCCCCCCCATGTCTTGCCTAATGATTCACATGTCATTGAACGATTCCCCCCCCCCCCCCCAGCCAAAGACGCACAGGTGGCCACAAATTGACACAACTACTTGTAGTTGGTTAAAGGTGAGCTGTGGCACATGTACATGTATCTATTTCCAATGTATCTATATTAGGTAACACATATTTCAGTCTTATCTACAAACTTATCTTTTTCTTTTCTGTACAGGTATAAGGAGAAGAGAAATCGCTGGTAGACTTTTGAGTCTCGCACTTTAAATCAGATCTGGAAGTATATTGATTTCGAAATCAAATCAAAGGTTGATTACATCAAACTAATGATCACTAGGATTGCTCCCCAAACCTTACTGTTGTTTCTGCTTGGGGCTTGGATATTAATCAGCTGTGCTGATTTTTTTTCATCCAAAAAAAATGGAAAGAAGAGAAAACGAAAGAAGAAAACTACAGGGAACTAGTGCCAAATTAAAGGAGGGAAAAAGAGAGTGGAATAGTCTCATAACTCCCACTCCACACTGATGGGAGAAATATTTTCTAAGAAAAAATTAACCCTTTATGTTTTACTGTAAAATTTTCCAAGCAAATGGTATTTTACTCATATATATATATATATATATATAAATTTTTTTTTAATGTCTTTCTTAATATTTTACACAATGAAAAACCTTATTTTATAATAAAAAAATTTTTAACCATTTTACATAGAAACAATCAGAACCCAAATGAAGTGTTTTATCTCTTATAATCGAATGATATGGCTTTGAGAAGGGTTCAGATTCAAGTCAATCAAGACAACTTGAAGGATCGCCTAATTTTTACCAAATAGCTAGGTGACAAATAGTGAGAGTGGGATTGTAGTGTCTTTGAGAAGGATATTTTACCAACCATTAATTAAAAGTAATCAAAGAGATCATCCTCATCACAAAATGAGAAGTCGACCAATTCAAACTCAACGAAGTTGAACAACTCTAGCCGGCATTAGCTTTTGTCCATATCGATTGTAACTTGCAACAATATTGTAATTCAAACATATATATATATATATATATATATATATATATATATATATATATATATATATAGAGAGAGAGAGAGAGAGAGAGAGAGAGAGAGAGAGAGAGAGAGAGAGAGATATGATTATTATAAAATTCAAAAAGCCTGGTGATGATGTTTTAGATAAGAAGGTGAAACAATATATACATGGAATTTGAACACCCGATACTTGTCCAAAAAAAAAAAATTGAACACACTATCACATCACCAAACAGTACTCTGAGGCAAAAAAATGGAGATCTGGTAAGGGTTCCCATTGTATTATAATATGATCTCCATTATCCATTTTCATAAATACAAATTTTATATGTTTATTCGAAAAATGTAAAGGTAAAAAAATTCTTGTTCAAAAGTATGTATTTGTGCCAAGACATAAGATATGATGACCCCCCCCCTTGGCCTTCCCTAGTTAGAAGATGTTTGTGCTCGCATTCTCATTGATCCTTGCATTAATACATCAATTATATAGTCAAACAGGAATCCATTTCCCTCAAAAAAATAAAAAAAATACAACATCCGTGGATACGATAAGATTCTCTTGCTTATTATGACAGGGAGAGTCTAGGGAGTAATGTAGGGTCTTAAATAAAGGAATATCATCAGTTTAAGACTTTAGAACCTTTTGGGGATAAGAAAAAAGTAAAATTTTACTGGAAATTGAATAGTAAGAATTTTCCAACTGTCTGGTTTCACATTAAATTCCCTCTTTCATTAGAAAAGTATTTTAGAAAATAATATAAATTAATAGGAAATTATGAATCCGTTTAAAAAGAACAGATTTTAAATTAATGCAGAAGAAACTAAACAATAAGAAATTTCCGGGTACCCAGGTTGTTGGGAATTCTTTTCCCTTTGAAAATGGAAGCGTACCCTACGCGTAGGGTTGGATTGAGTTGTACTTTTAACCAATTAAAGCAACGTGCGTTTTAACAACAAAAGTCAGCGAACAGTGAACTAGCAGTAGACCCTTTGCCCTTTGAGAGCCGTACAAGCGAGTGGTGGATGTGTGTGTTACTTGGTCGTGTGAGAGACTCTCTTCTACCCTGTGGCCTGCAGAGCAGAAAAACGTTATTCACGCAACGGCGGCCACGTCACTATCCCATCCTATTCCTACGAATAAGCATTTTGAGCTGACGTGGCCAATTATGGGCTTAAAGCATTGAGACCCTCCTCGTTCCTTTCAGAAATTATAAATTCGGCGTGTGGTCCCACCATATAATATTATATTTTTATCTTATTTTGTAGGAGGAGACCGCCGTTAATATGGACTCAGCCCATTACCCTTCATAGTAGCTGTTCGCGGCGGAGACTTTCCACCCTTGTGTACTCTCATAAGTCCTATCTCTAATTCTATATTTTATTATTTTATTTGGATCCACATTTTCTCCTCCTAGAGGTTTAGGAGGAGAGGGGGAAGTCCCATTACATGGTCAATCCCTGGGGTTCGAGTGAATTTAAGCTCTTCATCCCAGTCGATAAACTAAGCAACAAGGGGGTGTCGGTTTGAATAAAGGAATTAGATTCACTTGAGACCCTGGTGTCAACTATCTAATGGGACCGGTGCCTCTCCTCCCAAACCTTTAGGAGGAGAGGATTTTGATACCAATAAAAAGGGGCTCGCTAAGTTTTCTGAACCAAATACTCTCCAAGTTTTTACCCAAAAAAAAAAATGATACTTTTTAAGTTTCTGAAGTTGGCAGAAACTCAAAATTGGAATTTTCTGATACGATTTTGGGATAATTTGTCCATAAAAACACGTTGTTGAAGTACGGGGAATCTAAAACCATATCAATCCATGCATATTAAATCTATTTGGATAAAAAAAGTGAGACCCATTAAATTAAATCCATATTAAAAGCACGTTGTCGTTAGTAATGGATTAATTCTCATAACATTGATATGGGATTGTAATAATCCATTAAGTTTTTGAGTCGATGTCTAGTGAGAATAGTCTCACATTGTTAATGAGATTGGAACCTTTAGTTCTTATATATGGAGAGTCCCTCCACTTATTAGTTTGAAATTTTGAATTGAAAACTTGACATGGTATCAGTGCTCAAGGTTTTTTCTTATAGTAACCTTAAAAAAGAGAACAAATGCATAAAAAGAGATTATGGTCACTCAAAGAATGATGGTCACCAAAGAAGGAATAGTCATTGACGGGCCCAATTTTGACACTACATAAGGGCTACATGTGAGGGAGAATAGCCCCACATTGCTAATGAGATTGGAACCTTGAATCCTAATATATGGAGAGTCTCTCCTCTTAAATTGCAAGGATAAGGTCCGAGGTAGGAACGACTGTTCTGGTATCAGTGATACGATCTTAGGAAAACTCAATGCCAAAAATAGGCTTATAAAATAAGGGAGCCCAAGACGATATCCATCCACATAAAATCTCTTATGGGATCAATGTGGAATTAAATCTCTATAAAACTAATGTAACATCGTAACATTTTCTATTTGTAAGAAGTGTCTTTTCACCTACAAGTATGCATCAGTCCAAAACTATCCACTATATATATTGAGGTTACAATGATAATCCCCTTAAATGCACACTCATTGAATTATTATAACAAGCTATTTTCATGACCCTTCTTACATTTAGATGGAGTGATGGACCCTTCAATGTTTAAAGCCCTATTTAACATTTAGATGGAGTGATAAACCCAACCTACCCTCTAGCAGTTTTGATTTTGGGACTGATGAAATGTTTAATACCGAGCAGTTGGGAAGTAGGGAATTGAATTTGAATTGAATTTGTCAAACGGTACAAGAATAGTGTTTGGTTACGAGCAAAGAAGGTGTCTATGGTATCATTCTTTCCAATGTATTGTTCTTTATTTGTTGCATTATATATATAAAAAAACAAAAATGTAACGACTCATATCGGAAGTACTGAGAAAAAAATCTAACTTCATCAACAGGCGGCTATTAATATATACATACATTCCAAGAATATGAAATTTTATGCAAAATTTGTCGGATTATTTCTATGGTTAAGAAGCTTCTGATTCTAATTTGACAAAAATAATGGAGGAGATGCAACGATGGTGTTATGAAACTGTGGGTTCCCTAAGAAACTGTATTAGTAAAAACCTATAAATTAAGATAGGATCAAGACCAGCCTTTAAAATTTTCAAGATCTACCAAGTCAATAGTCTAAAGCTAGAATATTTATCAAACTTTCCACCATTTTGTCAATTGTCATACGTGAAAGGATCTTTAACAATTGTACTGGACATCGACGGTCCAAACTTTTCAGATAATGGGAATTTAATTCATATATTATTATGTTCAAGCATATTTTAAAGGGAAAGGAAGTGAAGCTTTAAACTTAAAAGAGAAATTTTTATAACTATAACACAATATAATTGTATAAATTATCTAAATTTTATTTTACTTTTTAAATACTGGGGATCTAGATGCAAAATGAAATATAAGTTAATAACAAAATATGAAATAATTTCATATGTTGTAATAAGAACTATAAAAATTTTTATTTTAAGTTTAAAATTTTTGTTTTCTTTCTTTTTAATTTTCCTTACAACCAACCCGTGTGTTAAAGGTTGTTGAGAATATATATATATATATATATATATGCTGCGGAGATAAACTACCAAACTTATTCCTTAACGTATCATAGAATTCCTAATTATTTTACAGTCAAAAGAGACAAAATATTACTCCATTTCCACACAAAAATTTGACAATTTACAATTATAAGAATGATTTGGAAAAGTTCCTGGAGTTATTTAACAAAGACTTGCCATGGTGTGATAAGGAAGAAGGGGGGCAGGCTGGAAGACTACAAGATAAGGAGTGTTCATTGAACCCATTAGACTGATTTATTGAGAAAGTCGGGCAGGATAGACAACACTTAATTGTTTGGCTTTGGATTTTAGAATTTTGAATTTATTCGATGCTTAATTGTTTTTTAGATTCATTCGTATGTAAATGAATAATTGAATATAATTGTATACGTAAAAATGGATATTTGGTTCTTTGTACCTTTGGGTAAATATTTTAAAATTTATGTAATAGTAATACAATATATTAAGTATTGAAATCGTCTCATCCATTCATAGTCAATAATGGGAATGAGGTTTAGAAATGATTAACTTTAGATTTTTGTATGGTATAATTTATATTTATGTTTATGAATTATTTATAATAAATTATTTATGAGAATAAATTATAAATCATAAATAATAACAATTTGATATCACTAAACATAAAAAATTTATAATAGATTATAACAATAATGATAAATATTTTTTAACCTATTTATAGATATTAGATTATATTAATTTATTTTAAATATAAATAAATATCATAAATCATATTAAATAATTATATTTTACAATATATTATATAATTAGTTCTATAATACATGACTATGAGAACCATAATTATAGAAATGATTCCTTAAGACAAAAAACAATTAAGAACATCCGGATTACCTGAGCCGTTCTTGGAATTGTCAAAAGGAACCAAAGAAACAAGGACCGACCAAAAGTTCAAAAGAAAAAGAAAAGATATAAATAAATAAAGGAGGGTAAAAGCCAACCACGAAGCCAAGGAAAATACGACGACAACATGTAGAAAAATTAATAGAAAATGGTTGGCATGGAAATCAAAATTTTAAGTTAAAAATAAAATAAAAATGAAGACATGAGTTAGAGAGAGAAACTTTTTAATTTTTTAGAAAGAAAGTCAAAGGGAGAGCGGGGAGAGACAGAGGGAGAGGGAGTTGCCATAGCCTATCGTTCATCGACTCTACCACGTAGACGATGGAAAGACCTCAGTCATAAATCCCAACCCCAAGAAAACGAAAAAGAAAGAGACGAGAAGATTTTTTAATTAATATACTGAAAATTGTCCGATTGGAGGATTCCGTGTTTTGACTTTCTAAATTTTGAATTTCTCTCTCTCTCTCTCTCTATACAATATAAGACCAGGTCGCATATACTTAATACTCTCACCTTCACGCACTTCCTTCAATCAAAATACTCAAACGTCTCTCTTCCGTTCTGGGTTTTTCACTCATTCTTAATTTAAGATCTGGGTTTCTGTTTGTTTCAATCATTGATCTTGTTACTCTCTAGATCTCTTGAAATTCCCTTCAAATTCAAGATGGAGGAAGTCGATGTTCCATCCTATTTCCTGTGCCCAATCTCTCTTGAAATCATGAAAGATCCGGTGACTGTATCTTCTGGAATAACCTACGATCGGGAGCCTATAGAAAAATGGATATTCTCCAGCAAGAACCATACATGTCCACTCACGAAACAGCCCTTGTCAGATTCCGATCTGACCCCAAACCATACTCTTCGACGATTGATCCAAGCCTGGTGCGCTCTCAATTCTTCCAAAGGCATCGAACGATTCCCAACACCAAAGCCTCCGGTCGATAAAGCCCAGATCGTCAAAATCCTGAATGAGGGTAAGACCCTTCAACATCAGATGAGATGCCTCCGAAGTCTCAGATCCATCGCTATCGAAAGCGAGAGGAACCGAAGATGTTTAGAGTCTGCAGGTGCAGTTGAGTTCTTGGCTTCAATCGTAACCAACCAGAGCTCAAGCTCAGGCTCAGACTCAGCCAGTGATGAAGCTCTATACATTCTTTATCATCTCCAGATCTCAGAGGCTGGTCTCAAGAATCTTATGAGCAAAAATGGTGATTTCATTCAGACCTTGATGCGGGTCTTGCAGGATGGTAGTTACCCATCTCGTGCTTATGCTTCGTTGCTTTTGAAAAGCATGTTCGAATATGCTGATCCGATGTACCTGATGAGCTTGCGATTAGAACACTTTGTTCAGATCGTGAACGTCTTGCGTGACCAGATTTCACAACAGGCATCTAAGGCTTCATTACAGATCATGATTGACCTCTGTCCATGGAGCCGAAACAGGGTTAAAGCAGTGGAAGCTGGTGCTGTTTCCGTGTTGATCGAGATCCTCTTAGAGACGACGACAGAGAAGAGAGTTTGTGAGATGTTGTTGGTGGTGTTAAATCTTCTATGTGGATGTGCAGAAGGGAGAGCTGAGTTGTTAAAGCACGGAGCTGGGATTGCTGTGGTGTCAAAGAAGATACTTAGGGTTTCACATGTGGCCTCTGATAGAGGAGTGAGGATATTGTCTTCCATCTCAAGGTTCACTGCTACTTCAAGTGTTCTTCAGGAAATGATGCAAGTTGGGGCTGTTTCCAAGTTGTGTTTGCTGCTCCAGGTGGACTGTAGCCTCAAGACCAGGGAGAAAGCCGAAGAGATGCTTAGGTTGCATTCTAGGTCTTGGAAGAATTCTTCGTGTATCCCTGTCCATTTACTCTCTTCTTATCCATCTTCTTAATTCATACATCTACAACACACACAGACAGTGAGAAAGTAAGTTAGAGACAAAAGTTAGTTTTGTGTACATAATTGGAGAAAAGATATAAGTGGGCTTGAATACTTGAGTCCATCCATCACAAAAGAAATTTTCATTCAAGAGAAACTTTTGCCGTTTTAATTTATGTTTCAGCTTACTGTCATTGATATAGTTTATATGTATGTTTATGAGTTATTTATGATAAATCATTTATTATAATAAATTATATGTTATAAATGATAGTCATTTGATACCACTAGATATAAAGAAATAATAATAGATTATCACAATAAAGATAAATATCTTCTAACATATTTATAGATTTCAGATTATATTGATTTATTTAAATATAAATAAATATCATAAATCATACCACATAACGACATATGTCATAATGCATTATATAATTAATTCTATAATACATTCCAAAGACAGCCTTAGGTCAACAATTAGATGTATCTGTCTGTAAATATTGTGTTTTCAATAAACAATGCAATGTTAGATTCAAAACTGTAAAACATATGAGCAACAATGTGCTTGACTATGTCTACAATGATGTATGGGATCCTTCACCAATTAAATCTAAGGGTGGGACAAAATATTTTGTAACATTCATTGATGATTATCCAAGGAAAGTTTGGGTCTACTTCATGAAGCATAAAAATGAGGTATTCACCAAATTTAAATAGTAGAAAGGAGAGGTAGAAAGGAAAATAGGAAAGAAACTCAAATGCTTGAGAATAGATAATGGAAGGGAGTACAAGTACAAGATATTTCTAGAACAATGCATGGATGAAGGGATTACATGTCACTTTAACAACTCAAATACACCACAGCAAAACAATGTAGTTGAGAGGATGCACACAACACTTCTAGAAAGAGCTCCGGAGCATACTTACCCAAAAAAAAAAAAAACATGAGCTCCGGAGCATCAGTCTGAATGCAAGACTAAGCAAGAGTTTCAGGAAAAAGCAGTAAACATGAAATGTTTTCTTATCAACAAGAATCTATCTACAGCAATTGATTGCAAAATTATTTACCCAAAAAAAAAAAAAATTGATTGCAAAATTCCTGAAGAAATATGGACTGGAAAATCGATACACTATTTTGTATTGAAAATATTTGGTTGTCTAGCCTAAGTTCATGTGTAGAGTGAGAAATGTTACAAGTTAGAGTCAAAGTCTAAGCATATCTTTGTTGATTTTGAAAAAGGTGATAGGGGATTTAGGTTGTGGGATCCTATTTCATAAAAGATTGTGGTTAGTAGGGACATTGCGTTCGATGAGTCTTACATGGTAAAGATAGATTGTAGGTCACAAACATATGGATCTACTGTATAAGTGGAGTTAGGTGAGCAAGATACAGTAGGAGAAAAAATGTCATCTAGTAACTTACTAGAATCATATGAAACAGTGGATGATCCCTGTACCGTGTCAAAAAGTAAAGGAAAACACACTCACAAGGCACCTATGAGATATGGGTTTGAGGATATTCTTGCTTATGCCCTCATTGCAGATAAAAGTAACCAACCTTCCTACTAGGATGTTATAAATGATGTGCAGAGTAATAAAAGGATGAAAAGCATGATGGAGGAAATGGAATCCTTGCAAAAAAAAAAAAAATACTGGAGAGGTTGTAGAAAAACCCAATGGAAGAAAAGTATTTGGATGTAAATGGGTCTTTCATCATAAGAAAATAGCATCATTAGAAAAGAAGCATGATAGGTATAAGGTCAAACTTGTTGTAAAAGGCTATGCACCGAGGGAGGGGTGGATTATAATGAGATATTCTCTCTGGTGGTGAAGCAAACTCCAGTTCAGATACTATTTGCATTGGTAGCCATGTATGATTTTGAGCTTGAACAACTTGATGTGAAGATGGCATTTATTCATATTAAAGGTACATATTTTTATAGAGTAGCCTGACGGCTTCAAGGTGCAGGAGAAAGAAGATCAAGTTTGCTTGCTCAAGAGGTCGCTTTATTATCTTAAGCAATTTCCTAGGCAGTGGTACAATCATTTTGACTCTTTTATGGTGTGAATCAATTACTGAAGAAGTGAGTATGGTTGTTCTATGTATTGTAAAGTATTAGATGATAATTCTTTTATTTTTTTGGTGCTTTGTGTTGATAACAGACTTATTGATGCTAATAATAAACATGATATTATCTTTTTAAAGTCTTTGTTGAGTACTGAATTTGAGATGAAGGATCTTTGAGCCGCAAACAAGATCCTTAGCATGGAAATCCATAGAGAAGAAATGTAGGTAAATTTGGGGTAACTCAGAAGAGGTATATTGAACAGGTGCTAGAATGTTTCAATATAGGAATGGTAAACTAGTTATTTACACCATTAGCTAGCCAGTGCAAGTTATCTGAAAATCAATGCCCTACAACACATGAAGAGGTGGAGTAGATGTCTCAGGTTACCTATGCTCGCGTAGTCAGGAGTCTCATGTATGCTATTGTTTGTAGTAGAATAGGTTATCTAATGCAGTCAGTGTTATTAGTCGATACATGAGTAATCTAGGGGAGGAGCACTGGGATGCAGTTGAGTGGATTATCAGATATTTGAGCAAGACTATAGATGTGGGTATTATGTTCAGTGTTATGGGAAGTTCGTTAGAATTAGAGGGATATGTTGATTCCAACTATTCCAGTGACCTAGACAAGCAGTCTATCACAGGGTATGTGTTTACATTAGCCGATGGACCTATATTGTGGAGGGCTGCTTCATCCCGTAGTTGCAAAGTCCACTATAGAGGCAGAATACATGGCAGCGGTTGAGGTTGGTAAGGAAGAGCTCTGGTTGATTGGGTTGGTTCGTGAGTTCGGGTTGGAGCAAGGAGGTACGATGTTACTTAACCCAAAAAAAAGAAGGAGGTACATGTTACATTGTGAACTCAAAGTGCCATATACTTTGCAAATAGTTAAGTGCTTCATGTAAGGAGAAAGCATATTGATGTGACGTTTCACAAGATCAGGGAGTTTGTATTAGAAGGGATCATTCACATGATGAAAATTCATACAAGTGACAATCTTGCAGATATTTTCACCAACCTTACGTAGCCTCGAAAAAGGACCATGGACTAGATGACCACTACCTGAAAAGACTATGTCGAACTTTTGAGATGAAAACTTAACATGGTATCAGAGCTTCAAGTTATCTCCTTATGGTTACTCAAAAGAGGGACCACATGCCACGTGTACTATCAATCGAAAGAGGGACAACACGTGAAGGGTAGTGTTGGAAATAATCCCACATTAGTCTCTCTTTTTCAAGGCTATGTAAGGTTACATTTTAGATTATTTGATTTTTCTTTTTTTCTTTTTTTCTCTTTTTCTTTTTTTGCCAAGGATCAACAAAAAAAAAAAAAAAATTAAAATAAAGAATAAATTTACAGTATTTCTGTGATAAATCAGATTCAACATAATAACCAAAACGATGTCTTGGTCTACCCATAGCATCCCAAGATATTTCGGACCTTATATTTTTTTCCTTAGGAATTTGTTTGTTTTGACGTAAAATTTTTTTGTAAAATTTTACATGTAAAATTTTATATGTAATTTTTTTTTCCAATCTTTATAACCTTCAATAGGTAAGTGAAAGATGATGTTCCTTTTCTCTTCCCCATAGGGATCATTATATTTACCTCTTGGAAATAAACATTGAAAAGAATTTTACATATATAATGTTACAAATAAATTTTTATCGTTAAATTTTACATCAAAACAAATAGAGCAATAAATTTATTTATTTATTTATTTTTTGAGTTTTCCCATGACAAGGTGCATGTCTCCCAATAAGAATATCATTAGAAACCTACAATTGGAAGCATTAACTCTAAATAACCCCATTGCATCTCATGTTCAATCTAAGTATCAACAAGTGATGTCATTAATAAAATATGGGGTAGTTATCTTTCATCCATGGTGAAAAAAGATTCTCTTTGCCTTGGTCAAAGGTGTTGACGAGATTATAGGCACGTTTATGAATGAATTTTGAGAATTTGTTTAGAGGGGAGCATGACATTTATGAATCTTGTCGATGGTTTTTTTTTCGTATTTGGCGGATAAAAATGTTCTTAGGGGCTTTTTGATAAAACTTCAACTCTGGGATTCTTATTTCTGGTTCAAATTTCTACTCCTGCTTTAAAAAGATTCAGGAGTATATGGGAGTAGAAACATGTTTGTTAATCTAATTTAGTCATGGACTCCAGAGTGGTGGTGGTAGATGGTGGATGGTGGATGGTGGATGGTGGCACTAATGATGAGTGGTGATGGTTAGTGATGGTGGTGGTGGGTGGGAGGTGGTGGAGAAGGGTGGAGAAGGGTGGAAGTGAGTGGGTGGTGGTGGTGGAGGGTGGTGGCGGTGGTGGGTGGTGGTGGTGGAGGTGGGTGGTGGTGGTGGAGGTGGGTGGTGATGGAGGGTGGTGGTGGCGGTGGGGTGGTGCTGGTGGCGGCGATGGTTGGTGCTGGTGGCGGTGGGTGGTGGTGGCTGTGGTGGTGGCTGGTAATGGTGGCAATGGTGGGTGGTGGTGGGTAGTGCTGGTGGTGGTGGCGGGTGGTGGTGGTGGGTGGGTAGTGGTGGTTGAGGATGGTGGCGGCGGTGGTGGCTGGTGGCTGGTGGTGGTTGTGGTGGTGGTGGTGGTTGGTGGTAGTAGTGGTGTGGGGTGGTTCTTTGTACTCAAATTTCAACTCTAAAGTAGAAAAACATCTATTTGATGCTCCAAAAAATTGGATTCTGGAGCCCATTTGGAGCTTGTTTACTCATGGATTCTCCAGAAGTCCGAAACGGGTTACTGAATGGGCTTCTACTCCATTTATGCTCCAGAATTCAGAATCCAACTTCTTGAGCGTTATCAAACACTCCCTTAAAGTACTGATCATCTACCCCAAGACTTGTATAGACCAACTTGGAATGAAAAGGTGGCTATCAAGAAATGGGCATCCCAAATACAAAATTAAGTCTGGTCCATTATAAAAAAAAAAAAATAAAACAAATGAGATAGTACAATATGATACCTTCATATGTTGTGTAAATGTGTTAGGTATTTGACCGATATATCAAATAAGCTCTAGAATTGATAGAACGCGTTAAATCAAACTTTATAATTTATCTCATATTAGGCTGTCCAAATTTAACATCCATACACTAGATTGGACCCCATTAGACATATAACAGAATGCATGTGGATTCTAAAATCGTCATTTCCCAAACATCGAGTAGGTCAATTAAAGGTTCATGCATGCATATAACAGCCAATATTTTATTTTTGATTCCTAATGAATGCCAAGAGCAAATTGGAAGATAAATCAGAAAATAAGAATAATTTTGTTGTTGTTGAAAACTGGCCTAGCAGAGTTTCGCACGTTGAAGCTGAGTTCACAAGTGTTAGCCGAGTTTAATGATCGATTTTGAAAAACACAGAGAAATTCACTGAGGGGTGGATTGGGTAATCCGGTGGCTACTTCGATGATTAAGTCAGTTCACAAAACAATAGTATGAATCAAAATAAGAATTTAGGCTTCTTGAGAGTGGGGTAAGGTTTGAGTATTAGATTGAGAGTAAAAATATATGTCCATATACCTTTGTGCTTGTGAACATATATAGGAGGCTCCGTCAGTTTAGGAGATGCCCGAATTACCCCATTGATGGTTCCGAAATGGATGATAACTAACCTCTCGGATAGTTGAGAATATTGAGTGTGTAATGATGATCCTACGATCATTATAGATTTAGTTTCCGGCGCAAACCTTCAAAAGTTGCACCCTTTTTCCTTGGGATGTAGGCCAGGTGTGCTGATTTGGAAGTTGTTCCTTATTCTTAGGGGAACGACTTAAGTCATCTGATTGTTGTAGGGCTGCAACAAGGCTGGGTTGGGCCGAATTTTTTAAAACCCTAACCCTAACCTGAGTGTCTTAAACATAATTCTAACCCAGCCCAACCTGCTAGTGTTAGAAAATCTGCAACCCTAACCCTACTCTGGTAGGGTTCAGCCTAACCCAACCCTACCTTGATTGACCTTGGCTGTGCCAGGTTGACCCTGATTCAAAATCAGTTTCCCTCACATGATCTGTATTGTTGGGATTTACCATCGTTGAGAAGCTTGACGATTTAGGCTTTGTCCACCGATGGTTTGGTGTGGGGAATCGTTCGATACCATCAAAAGCATTGAGAGTGCACCATAATTGGATCAATCGTCGAAAAGTATGATTTGGAGTAAGATCTATATCGGATAAGAGTTGTCTCGTGATTGGGCACACGTTGTTCTTGTTGGTGTATATCATTTTCTCTATCAACTCCCGATCGAAAGTTATTCTGGAAGACATAGTTATCGGATCTCTCATGATCTCCAGAGAGATTGGACACAGAAAATAAGATGGAATATCGATATCTTCCATCTTAAATCTAAAATTGAATGAGAGGTGAAGCCCAGATCTCAAAATCCAAATAAGTGAAAAAACAAGAAAGGCATTGAGTTGTTTGATCGAAAGTAGGAGGGATGAGAATTCGTTTGGAGTTGTAGATCTGTTCGAGGAAGTTTGCGTAGGTGAGACTTGATTTTATATCATAGAAACTAGAAAGACTGAGAGAGATTGAAAATAGAGAAAGTCAAACATGGAATTCTGACGAGTTTCGGAAGAAGAAATCCTCAAAGATGACAACTGTGAGAGTGAGACTGAGTCTGTGACTCTGTGAGACTGAATGAGGGTGAGGGAGAAGTTGATGTGGAGAACTAGGAAGTTGATGTGGAATCATTCGATGAGTACTGAGAAGAGTAGAGTAAAGGCGTAAGGTTGAGGCTGATCTGTGACTCTGATGAGAACTAAGAAGTTCGATTAGGTTTAGGGTTAACAAAAAATAAAGAAAAAATTTTACTTATTAGGTTTTAGAAAACATCAACTGTACACAATATTGATGGAAAAAATTTAAAATAATATTAGACATTTCTATCATTTCTCTTTGAAATTGAAAAATTTTTAAATTACTAATTTGATCTTATATTGAAAATTTCTCTTTCCATTTTTCCCATTTTGTTTTTACTTTCAGCAGCCGCCTAATTTCATCTGTCCCATCAATAGATTCTTTCTACGCCATCTCTTTTCTTTTTATTTTCCACTGTTTTTGCAACCTCATCTTCTTCACCATTTCCATATGCAACAGATTGGCGGACCAAAACTCCAGCCCTTGGGTAGATCTGATCATGAAGTAATTCTTTCATGGGGCCTCTCCAGGGCCATTGCTAGACCTTTCGTCACTACTCCATCGTTGTTTGGGGAATTAAAAGGGTTGCCTCTGTTAAGGAATCTGACTGGGTTGCGGGGTCCAACAAGAATAGCGAGAAACTAACACTGTTAGCAGTATTAATCTGAACCGGTTGGTCCACTGTTGGCCTACATATTGTAATTGTTGAAAAATTGGGCTAACTGGGTCAAGTTTGATGAGAGAGAGTGTCTGCGGACCCTACAGGCGATATGGCAGTGAAACAGGCATTGGGGTTTTGTTACAGGTGCTGTGAAGCATGAAGCATGAAAGAGGAGAGAGAATCAGAAGAGAGAGAAAGAGGAGAGAAAAAGTGGGACCCTCACCAAGGTGGCATGCCACCATGGCAGCCAGCCTGGCCGAGGGCCGAGGCAGCCCAGCCAGCAGGCCAGCCGCATGGCACCACAGCAGGCAGGCCAAGCAGGCCAGCCGCATGGCACCACACGCTGGCCAGCAGCACAGCAGGCCCACAAGCCCCGCAAAGCCATGCTGCAAGGCAGCAGGCCCGCAGGTGGCTGGTCCACACGCGCGCGCTGGCACCTTCTCTCGCAAGCCGCGGGCGTTGGCACCTTCTCCCGCATGTCGCGCCCCTCCCCAACCAGGTGTTCGACGATTTTCCAGGAGAGAGAAAACCTCTCTGGAAAATCGCTCTGTAGCAAGTTTAACAAAAAGAAAAAAGTTACAGAGGCCATTTCCATTATTCTCAGGGGTATTTTGGGTAGTTTGAAAAAGCCAAAATCCCATATCAACGGCCCAGATGAAGCCACGTATACAAGATTCAAATCGGATGGTCCAGAAAAATGCGAGATTGCGTACATCAGAGTCGGCAGCGTCAGATTCTATCGCGAGTGTTCTGATTGGCCAGACACAGTTTAAAGATATGCGCCGCATCACACGGAAGCAATGCAATGATCCAGTGTGACGCGCCTACCGTGTCGCGGCGCTCTTGATCCATATCCTACGCTTGATATAAGATCCGAAGTTCGGAGACGCTATTTGTGCAGATCTGACGGACATCAGAAGATCCCGCCTTTTCTACTCTAATCCAATGGCTAATTTTATTGATTCCCTCCTCAGCCAATCAAGTTGCGACACCCA